>JAZGTK010015573.1:0-13146 GCA_036877625.1 Ambastaia sidthimunki
ACAAGATATTTTTGCATGATGCTTTAATGTTACAATCAGCATGTTAATGTTTGTCCAACATGACAAACCCTAAATCTACTGACTGCACGTCACAGCATACGTCACTGGCTTTCACAAATCAGAGCTACTTACTATTCAAACACATATACGTGTCTATACATTTACATATACAAATGCCAACTTGACTCACTTAACATTGTTCCTCTGAACATTATGACAACAATCACACAACATGTGTAAACGTGTAACTATCATATGTCAAAGCCCAGCAGGAAAGTTATGAAACTTATTAAAAAAAAAGATTTACTGTACAAACTATTTAAACAAACTATATATGTCATGTATATAGGAAGCAGATATTAATATATTATTACAATATGCTGGATTAAAAATGTTATTCGCAATCTCACATTTCTTCTGCATGTGTCAGTCTGACAGGCATTAGCTTAGCAACACTTTTGCTCTTTAACGTGGCGCACAAGTGCTAAAAACACAACCGACATGCCTTAAAACAGCCAAAAGTCGCTGTTTCACGACTGTGTACATGTATTATTAAATGTATAAATTGTGTTTATATGTCACTCATATATGCTCGCCCTTCAAATCCAATGAATGCTACAGCTGCGTTAGCTTAGCGCGCTAACTCCAATTAGCCTAAAACTTCGTCAACTTTTCTCAGTCGTCACAGCTTTAATAAAGATCGTAAAACACAAATATCACGTAAATTGTGTCGCATAGACTTTAAATGTCTTTATTCTGCATCAATAACAGATAAAGCGCTGTTTTAAACTTCACTGGATGGAGCGCGTACGAACTCTTACCAGGAAGTGCCAGCCGAGCTTCACGCGCGCTGATCTGGAGCTCGCGTGGATGAGGAGGATGAAGATGATGAGGATGATGATGAAGGCGCCTCGATCTGTCACTTCAAGGTCGAGCTCGTGCCGAGTTCCTGCGCGACCCTGCGACACGCGCGCGGATACGGAGAGAGAGAGAGCGCGTGTGTTCCCGTGAGTGTGAGTGTGTGCGTGCGTGCGCGCTCCTTATAGCGCCATTCCTGACATGCGAAAGTTTCACACGCACCGCACACACACACAGACACACACACACACACACACACACACACAGAGACACACTCACACACACACAAACTCACAGACAGAGACACACACAAACACACACACACACACAGAGACACACTCACACACACACACACACACACACAGAGACACACTCACACACACACAAACTCACAGACAGAGACACACACACACACAGAGACACACACAAACACATACACACACACAGAGACACACACAAACTCACAGACAGACACACACACACAGAGACACACACACACAAACACATACACACAAACACATACACACACACACACAGAGACACACGTCTATTCTGTAAATGTGATGTCTGATCTATTCTAATGTTTTTTATTACATTGTCCAAATCTATTATAATCTATTATATTACATTATATTCTCTACATTTAGCATCTATTCTATTTTGATCTATTCTTGCATAGTTTGTTTTGTAAAGTTTCACTTTTGTTGTATAAGTTTGATGTCTGTTATATTTTAAATATCACAGATATATTCTGTTTAACTTTAAATCTAAACTTTAATTCTAGCCTGTTTGACTTTTAATCTATCCTTGTGAATTTTAGTTTGTAAATTTCACTTGTGTTGTGTTAAAACTCACCTGTGTTTTATTCTGTAAAAGTTTGATGTATGTTCTATTCTAATCTAAGTGTGTTTCTTATCTGATTTCTAATCTCATTTTTTTATCTAATCTCTTCAATTAATTTCTAATCCACAAAAAGTGTCACTTCTGTTCTGTCACCATAGAGGTTCCGTTCTGTTTTATTTCTCCTGTTTATGTTCCTCTAGAAAATTTCTTCTGTTTTGTCTCGACACATCAATAGCAGTTGTGCTAACCAGCTCACAAATACCGTATAAGAAAGTTAAAGCACACACGGTGTGTTTTACCCTCTTCTAAAACAAGCACCGAAGATTAAAAGAAACGTCTGCGGAAAAATCTGTCAGTTCTGTTGGCGGGAAGCATGAATTTAATGGCATGAGTTATATCAGTCTCCTACAACACCCACATTTTGCTCTCAGTAAGATCAACTCTGACAGACTCTTTCTGTCTTTACTGTCTTCAGATTTCTGGTTTCTGAGGGAATAATTAGATAGATGGATAAGAAGCAGCTGTTAGGACTGCGAGGTTCGAACCCTGAATTCTGTCTTTAGATATTTGTTTTGCCAAAATCCGTGTTTGATTTCGTATGTTTTTGGAATGTAGATTAGCTTCCTCGTGTATGTTTTTGGGGGTCTTGTTTGTCTTTACTCTGTAAAAACATGCTTTTATAAGTTTACAAGGATTGCATTATATTGAAAAAAACAAGCTTGATTTTATTATTTCAAATGTTGATATATGAAAAGTCATGCGAATCATGTATGTACATACAAACACACACGTAGGTTTTTGTCTTCCACTTTTTTTTTAAATTCTAGGGTTTGCTTTCTTTAACATTTTTGTGAATACATGTTTGCCATGCATTTATTATTTATTCTCAAAATGATTCAATTCATTGTTACGTGTGGTTTAAAATAAAGCAATCAATTTAATTATAAATGCTTTTAGTAACAGAAACTAGTTTTGCCATCAGTGTGATTTGTGTGGTTTAAAAACTGCTTCATTATGTTTTTCATTATGTGAGATTAAATGAAAAATGTGAGGTTATAAAAAAGCACAATGTCAAATGAAGCATGTATTGGTTTTATTTAGAAAGAACCTTCAAAGTTTGCTTGTATCTTTAGCTTTTATGAACTGTTGAACTGTGATATTTCTTTATGACTTCAACTTTTGAAGGATGGATGCATGAACGTATTGACGGACAGAAAGACAGACACTTCATTGTAGATAACAGATGTGTCAGCACACCTGTGTGAATGTACATTTGTAGCAGTGGGCCTGTGTTTCCCCCCACTTACCCGACCTGCATGTAAGTCATTGACCTTTGACCTTTATTTTCACAAATCTCTGACATGTTCTCTGCAGCTGCCGGGCCTCCAGGGTCAAAGAAAGAGAGAGAGAGCGAGAGACAGAGAGAGACAGAAAGAGAAAGTGTGTGTGTGTGTGTGTGTTCAGTGGTGACGTTACATGAACATGTATTTTTGACACAGCAGTAGGGAGAGATAGTCATCCTTTCCCAGTGTAAAAGTGGGCTGGAGTGGAACTGCCACTGTCTGAAAACACACACACACACACACAAACACACACGTCAGGTTGACTATACACATCATATAACACTGGGCCTCTGGCTTTTTCGGATCAGCAGTGTCTATGCAATGTACCTGTCTGTGTATGTGTGTGTGTGTGTGTGTGTGTATGTGTGTGTATGTGTGTGTGTGTGTGTGTGTGTGTGTGTGTGTGTGTCTCAGGCTCATTCTACTGTATCCATCACAAAAGCTCAAGACACACACATCAGCTGTTTACACACCATCGCGTGTTCTGAGACACGCGTGTGCATCCCAGACACATGAGAATTCCAAAACATTGTATTGCTCCGGGTTTCTGTTTCGGAGCTCTGGAGACTTAATGGAGGTTAAGGTTTTAGTATCAGACTAATTAACAATTATTAGATTCTTTTTAAATCCCTTAAGTGCAATACAATAGGCAGTCATGGTGAATATTAATATACAGTAAGAGTATAAAATGTATTTGAGCAGAACGTGGCCTAAATATTTTGTTCCGTATTTGATAAGAAATATTTTAGTTAATCTTGAGTGATGTTTGGTTGAAGTCTTAGTATTTAGGCAAATGTGAGCACAGTTTGAGACATTATTGAGATCTTTTTTGAAGAGGTCTCTATAGAGGGTGTTTTTCTTGAGAGAAGCGTTTGAGAATAAGCAGCTGATCTCAGTTTGATCTCATTAATGATTATGTGAAATATGACAAAATCATACCTCAGTTGTGATGTCTCATGTCCGGCAGTTTTTGTAGGCCTTTCAAGTCTTCTCAAGGTTCAGATCGTAGCGTTTAAATAATGTGTGATGTAACCAAACTTTGTGTTTTTGTAATTCATAAAACTCTTTTAATGGCTGAATCACCAATTTTTGGAGCATTGCGTTAGCAGTGCAAAGGTTGTGGGTTCGAGTCCCAGGGAGCACAAAACTGTACAGCTTGAATGTACTGTATTTTATCGCTGGATAAAAGTGTCTACCGGATGCATAAATGTAAACATATATAACCAGCTTATTTAGATGTTACCATACAAACCCAACAAAGCATTTTAACTGTGAATGCAAAGAGAAGAAAGTACATAAATTGTCTATGGACTGAGAAAATGTGGTCACTTCTACTGTAGATCCTACAAGCAGGAGATCAGTGATGAATCTCAGAGCTACAACGACATCTGAGGCTGGTGATGTGGTCAGACCGATGTGGTCTGTCCAAGCTCTGTTTACAACCCTTAACACAGACATTCAGCTTAATACAACCATTGTTTGTGAGTGTATTTATATTAGCTTGTGGACGTTGTCAGATAAAAGAGATTAAACATAATAATGTTTTTAAATAATTTATCAAGCATACATTACAAACTGACAAGAATACAAGAATGTGTTGGTAGGAAAATTAGACATCCAACCCAATTTTTAGTTTTTTTTTTAAAGATAATCAGATTTTATTGTCAAATAAAGCATGCGTTCACTGTTATTTTTTACTGATGTAGGATTTGGGCCCCCACAGGAAAAAATCCTGTGAATGGTTTTAGTAAACAACAGACAACAAATAAAACATCAATACGAAATAATATCCAGCCGAAATAGCCATTAACAATGTGAAGTGCATGCAAAAAAATGTTTTTTCGTTTTATTTTACAGCCATGTGGTGTTTTTTTTGGGCTGGACTTTTCGCTGCCAAGTTTAAGGAAGGCTGTGTGTTCAGGATAAGTGACATTTGTGGAACAGAATTGTTTTAAAACAAGCAGAATTACAAGTGTTCAGTGTGTGTGTGTTCAGTGTGTGTGTGTGTATGCATGCATGCATTTGTGGGTGCGAGTACATGCTGATTTCATAGTCTTGCATCTCTTGCAGTCGCCTCTTGCAGCAAGATTGCTCTGATATGTACATCTACAATACTGTACATCTCTGTTTTATGTAATTTTTTTGTTTGTCTTTTCATTATTGACCTGTTTTAACAGGCCACAAGAACAAACATCTGTTGTGGATTCTCATACAAAGGTAAAGTTGAACATTCAAGACAGCGTTTGAAGATAAAAAGAAACACTTGCGGGTTACATTTTTGGTAGATTTGTATCTCTAATATCTTATCCTATTATTGTCTTTGTCTTCAATGGTGAAGAATTCCGATCAAAGATTTCCCCCTTCTTTAAATACTTTAGGGAATTTTCAAACGTCGGGAAGTATGGCTGTAATGCCCCAAGATTTGTTCACCCTGAAAAAAATAATAAAGTAACAATATATTAAACTACAGAGTAACCTTGCTTTGAAAGGTTTATTCGTATTAATGATTTTAAAATATATTTAAGTTGTATTTCTTTATGAACAAGCCATGTTCATGCATTAAAATACAATCCTCATTATTTGGTCATTTTCTTGTAGCTACAGGGCTTTGGTTCAAATCCATGGGGCATTACTTTTATAACAATAAACAGAATAAAGTTACAAATCGATGAAAATGAAAACAAAACGTGCAAAGGTTTTGTTTGAACTCGATCTGTAATGTCTTTCATTGGTGTGAACTTCTGAAAATCAACGTAAAAATGGTTTGTGCAATGACAAATAAAACTCTTTTAAAGCAAAGTACTTTTTATTCACACAAATTTAATAAGATATAACAACTGTTTGGTCCATAAATATGTAAGGGGAAATAGTTTCTGTACAACATAGTTCTTCAAGAAACAAGGAAACATGGACAATCTTGGCAGAACACGTACTGTACTATTAACATAAAGATTATTATATAAGATTCTTGGATTTACTCGGATTTTTATCAGAATAAGTGCAGAACTGCTTTCTATGACATCACTGCCCCCTCAGAACAGAACACGATATTCCCAAAGATCCGGAAAACTGGAACAGTACAAAATTAGCGAGGCGTTCCAAAGATGTTAAATCATTTAACAAACAAACATGTATCTCCTGAATTTCACAAACTCTCTTCCGTAAGGCACATAGTAGAATTGAGTTAAACATCTACTTGATGAAGCAGATTTTGTGTACAGCTTTGTTCCACAACAGAACAAATTCTCTCATCACACCCCAGCAAGCAGCCCAGCCGATCTTAAACCGCCTCAAACCCACAATTTTTGGTCTGTTCGGTGGCAAGGGTCTGTTTAAACAAAATTCAAAAGCACAGGCTTTGATATTCAAGGGAAAGAAAAAAAAGGTGACGTGAGGTGTTTCTCCTAATTAACTTGCTCCAGGATTTATCGATCCTGAATTTTTAAGATTCGTAAATCGGTAGGATCTTCGTTCACAAGTCACGCTGGAACCTTCATTTACCTCATAAAGTTTCTGACTGGGCACCATGTTGTCACTGACTATTTATTTACTAGATCTCTTAACTCAAAACAGTTGGTTCACTAGTTGAGGCCCAACAGACAAATCTGTGCACAGTAGACGCTAAATCATTTTGTCAATTCTCATTTTTGAAATACAAGTGGAATAAATATTTTTTATTTATTCTTAGAAATATATTTAGATTTCCGTACCAGAAATGCTAAAATGCAATAAACATACCTTGTATGCTGACACACAGTGTACAGATACATTTTTCAGAGAAAATAAAATAAGTAACTTGATACAAATTCAATTACTATAAACTTTACTCTAAATGTCAATTGTACAAGCGCCCACCCTCTCAAATTACATGACGTCCAGACTGAAAATTTTGAACACAAAACCAAATAATTGACAAGGACTACAAACTCAGCTTCCGCTCGGTTGCAGATGCTACACATTTAGTAGGTCTTTCAGTTTCGTTTACGTTACTTTCCGAAGGTCTTCCGCTGGTCTCCAAAAAGTGTTTAAAAACTCTGAAATTAAGGGGGATTAAAGACAAAAAACAAATCCTTGTTAGAAAAGGTTTGTCAAGGTAGTTTGTGGGGGACTCCCGGATTCGTGGCTGTCCAAACTAGAGGTCACTGATGTTACTACGGAGATAGAAGGATTTGTCAGGTCAGTTAGTGTGGTGGCCGTGCTAGGTGGGCTCAGAGCACCGCTGTCGGAAGAAATCGGTGGGAGGGACGTGCCGTCTGCCGTATCAACACCCCCATCCTGATGCAAAACGTTCCTTCTGAATTTTGCCCGTGCGTTTTGGAACCAAACCTGTAAACCAATCCCAGGGTCTTTATTTTTTTTGTGCTTTGCTTCGAATGTCATATTTTTGCCTTATAAGTCATGTATCACTTAACAAAACTGATCACTACTAAACAATGCCACAGTGATACGAACAAATACTAAGGAACCATCGATAGGCGAGAACTAGGCCTCAACTTTCATCTACTGCACATGCCCAAAAACATGGACCACCTTCCAAACAGACGTAATCCAATGTGGATCATCGGAAATTGGTGTTTGCATGATTTTTGGTGGATCTATTTCCAAACATCTGGTTTTTTACAAGGGTTCCTCAACGGACCTCAGTAGTGCCCCTTGAATTAATCCTTAATTTGGAATAGAATCTACTCAAGTATTCAAAAAATGAACTATACTTAAAAACTTAAGGATGAAACTTAAAGATGAGGGAATGTGAAATGGAGTCTACCATGCTCAGAGATCAGCTGATGCTTACCTGAAGAACTCTCTTGGTCAGACCGGTCTTCTGGGCGAGCTGTTTTAAGTCCTTTGCATCAGGGTTGTGGTTTATGGTGAAGTAGGACTTCATGGTGCGAAGCTGATTGTGTTTAAAGGACGTGCGCATGCGTTTGCTCTTCTGGGAGGGAGTGTAGGGCTGCTGGTCTAAATGGTCTGCGTCGTTTTCGTTACAACCTGAGTGAATAGAGCCCAAACACAGGTCAGGAAAATGAGAATGAATGCATATGTATGTATATACATATATGTATGTATGTATGTAAGTGTGTGTGTATGTATATAATATATATGTGTGTGTGTATTTATGTAAATCGCTGCTCCTTTTAATTAGTTTACACATTCATTGCATTGATGCTCATATCACACTATTGCTTGTATACTTGTATTTACAGCAGTAATAATAAAAACCCAAAATATAATTATTTTAAATGTACTTAGCTACGTGAATATAATGTTCTCACAACGTTGCCTTTACGACTCACATTACTTTTTGCCACCAGAGGTCTCTGTCTGTCTGTGCAACAAGTCCACAGCTACCGTGAGACTTCTAATGCCTTTATACATTAAAAGTTTTGGCATGAAATGTTTAAATGCAAAAAAATAAACCGGCTTAGAAAAATATGCATTGGTTGTAATGTAAGCTCATAAAATGTGAATAGAAATAATAGAAAGGAGAAATGAGACAAAATACAAACAAATAACCTTTAAAAATACAAACACAGATATATTACACTTTAAATAATAATAATAATATTAAAACAATAATAATCATAATAACCAATTAAACTATAATAATACACTATATGTGGATATATCCATTATATCCAACATAAATATATTCACCATATAGAACATTTTTATAATTTGAAAATTGTTACATCTGACAACAGCTTGTTGTTTAAGACAAACATTTGAAGACACATTACAAACTTCACAATACGTTAATGTCTGAAGCTAATATAAATATGTTATAATATGTGTTGCGTTTGCTTTGTGTCCTAAAAACCGCAGCGACCTTCACGTGACTGAACCGGATCTGGTGTAAAGCCAGAGATTCCGACTCCACTTTCAATTAACGAAGAACAATAACAGCCAGATTATACTTTTATTTCTTATACTTGTTTCAGACACATGGCACACAAAACCACTTTTTCCATGCAGACAGTAATTGTAAGAGCCGCAACAAAACAGGCGCAGCGGGGATGAATTACGACGCGCTGATTCCGAATTCACAAATTCGAATTGAGTGTAAACCGAAAAAGCGAAGTAATGAAATAATTCCTGAGTGAGTGACAATACAATAGCACATATATAGCATATAGCATAAATTGATGTGGTTCGTGCATGTGGGGTTGGGTCACGTGTTCAATCCTTTAAGAGTTTCAATTATAGTCTTAAAGAATCACATACAATAAACAGCAAAATTAAACGCTGTTATTGTCGTGAAATAAGTGAATTCAACACAAGCATTTTCTTAAGAAAATGAATAAGGTGGGACAGTTTACATTGAGGGGTAAAACCCACGTGACACCTTGTCCACTAGGCCCCACTATAATAATATTTTAATTTAATTCACATATTAATTCACATACTTCACATATTGCATAACCTATTAATTGCTTCAAAAATTATACATAACTATGAAATTAAACTGTAACCAAAATACTGAATAATATAACCAAAATACTATAATAATATTATAATAGTAAATCTCAGAGGTGCTGTTTAGTATGTCAACAATAAGTTTCTATTATTCATGCCACTAAACAGCTAGTAACAAACATCTCACCTGAATTATAACTGCCGACATCTATTCCCATCACCGGGTTTTTCCTCTTCCGCGGTCTTCCCTTCTGCACCGGCCCGGTTCCGTTCAAATAAGGCAGCGCAAGCCCCGCCCCTTTACCCGCTATTTCTGCGTAGTTCAATTGGGGGTGATAGTCTCCCTGAATAAGGGTCTCGAAGTGAACCCGGCAGTAAACCAGGCTGTCCCTCATGCCGAAATGGTCACCCGTGGTCAGCGTTTTGTTGCAGGTGGAGCAGGTGAAACAGCTGAGGTGGTACACGGAGTCCCGGGCGCGCATCACCATTTCCGTGGCGGAGATGCCGAGGTGGCAGCGGGCGCATCTCTGCACCGAGAACCGTCTGAAACATTCAACGCCTTTGAGAACCAATATACAAAACTCTCCTTATTAAATTATTACCCATAATTATATAAAATATAACGCGTTCAAAGTGAATATAAAGACTAAATAACATATAATACAAAGTTACAGGACGTTTCCAAATGAATGCGCAATAACAAATTGACATTTAAGCATTATTGGTATTAAAATAATGTTTTTAAAATAAAATATTGGTGAAGGTTGTTCTTTTGTGTTACCAGTAAATTTTTGGTGTCAGAAAATTATTGTAGCCCACAAATGATAAGTAATTCAGGGTCTTAATTTACATTGTCCCTCATGCCAGTGTGATATATAACCTGAGCCCAGACTGTTTTTAACAGATTTTTTTTATTATTACTATATTATCGATTAAGAAACGATTTTTGTTGACAATAATACTCACTGTATAAATAATACAAAGAAATGTTTTGAACATGCATTCGGGCAAACATTAAATATTAAATGATTAAACAAGAACAGAGCGCTCAGATCACGTTTAAACGTGTCAGTTCATCACTAAAGATCACTATATAGATAGATAGATAGATAGATAGATAGATAGATAGATAGATAGATAGATAGATTAGAATTGTAGAGATAGAATTGTTTACATTGATTTTTGGCTCTACTGTCACCACTTTGCTAGTGTGTGTGTGTGTGTGTTTGTGTGTGTGTGTGTGTGTTTAGAAAAGTTTTAGATGTGTCAAAATCAAGGCCTACTAACCAGGCCTAACACACACACACATAAGTCTTTAGGTTACCTCTTACCTGTAGTAATCCTCTTTACAGTAAATACTGCCATCCTTCGCGAAACACGTCAGTTCGGACTCGAGGGCCAGTTTACATTCACAACACTTCAGACAGCGTAAGTGCCACTGCTTATCCACCGCCAGCAGATAATACCTGTCCGAGATTCTGCCCCCACACCCGGCGCACAACGCGGGCTTCTCTGGACCCGTGGAGGGCGTCGTCTTCAAAACGACATGAAATGGAAAAACAAAGCAGTCAGAGAAAGCTGAGGATTAAAATATATATAAATATATATATAATAATAGTTTGCAACAACAGCACTAAATTTAACTATTTAACTATTATGCATTTACTTGTTAGTTGAATGTTTTAACAGAGGCTCGGTTAGACTAATTTAGCTACTTAATAAATGATGTTATGCATACAGTCTATATTTTAGTATATTTTAAGCTAGTTTTTTTAAAGTTACTATATATGTTTTGATTTGTGTAAAGGTGACTATATTCTAAATACATACAAATGTAAAGTAATACGCAAATATAATAATTAAAATTGATCTCACTAAACTTATAAAATGATCAATGCTATTGTTGTTAATATTAATATGCAGATAGCAAAACATTTGTGTCTATTCTTCCACATATTTGAAATATATAAAAAAAATAATAATTTAATTATTTTATCCGTCCAGTTGATCATTTTATCAATCCTGCTCGATGCGACTTTTTGCATCATTTCTCGAGTCTGCTAACAATTTAAACTGAGGATCTAACACTAAAAATATTTTTATTACGTCGATGTTTTATTTATTGATTTTGGAAGTTGGTTACAAGCTGTTAAGAGCCTAAAAGACGGAGTTACCAGCAAAGAAACAGTTCACGTGGAAATAATCGATTGAACCCAAAACCTCACCGTGTCTCTCCCGTTCATCTGAACGGTTTTGGCCAGACGACACTCCGTTTTAGATCTCCTCTCCATCTCCTCCATGATCCCTTGAATATGATCCCCAGAGATGCCGTGGAAAAGCATGGCTGCGGGACGCAACGTGCAACTGCCTTCTCTCGCCTTGCGCCCCACAACTTCCATATACAGCCGCCCGGATCCTCAAAACACCCGCATGGATCTGCACGGACAGATTCACACGAATGCAATCAAAGCCAGAACTCGATGGAGAACGCAAGAACGGTACTGGGAGGCAGGAACCGGTCCACTTCTCCAATGGCTCGGGAAAAGTATAGTCCCTGCGATTTAAGGCAAACCAGAAGTCTGGATCTTATATAGTTTTAAAAGGTGGGATTTCAGATAGTCCCAATGTCCTGCTGCGGGTCCGGATGCGCGTGAGTCAATTTTGGGACTGTGTGTGTTGGGGACCAAGTGTCCTATTTGAGAAGAGAGCAAACCCCTGCCCAGCTGGGGTAATTGGGTAGGAGGAGCCCCCCCTCTCCTGTGTCACTGAAGTCTATCCACCAACAAAGACCTGTCAGTTTCTCTCCAAGCCGACGGTGATGCGCAACACCAGCGTGGAAAACTCGGTATAGACTTTTGTTTATTTTGATGCTATGCCACTATTAAGCGTTTTCTTTTAGATGATGCTGAATGGAGGCTGTTTTTGCTTCTTCTACGTGTTATTATGGATAATTCATTAAAGGAGCAATTGAATTATTGATACGGACATTGAAAGAGATGTTTTGCGTCTTCGTGAGAAATTGGATGTAGCTTTATTGGTTTTGCTGTGTTGGTGACAGTGTTGGTGTTTTACTGAAATTATTGGCTATATATGAAACCTGAAAGCTGTGTGACTGATAACTTATTTGCAATTACACTCCTGAAAACAGACCAGTTGTATTTATTTTATTACATACGATTTCTGCTCAGTTATTTATGTATTTCATAAGGACGGGCCTTTGTAAACCAGTTTACTGATAAAGTCATTTAATAATACGTGCAGAAATACATTTAGATACAAGATACGTTTTGTTTTACATATGCGCTCTGCAGATCCAAAGCATAAATTCAGACATAATGTTATTTATGCTTGGAAAAGAAAATAATACGCGTTATTGCCCTGTGACGAAAAAAGATAGAAATAATATAATTTTAGTTGTGTGTTTGCGAGAGAAGTAAAATAAAAAATTATTTTATTTTTACATGTCAAACGCAAAATGCCACGTTTTCTTGTGTATATATGTATACTTTTTTAAATTTAAAAACCAACAACATCTAGACAGTATTTGCAATAACTAATGATATTTATTTATAAATATTGGTTTGCTTCAGTGTTGCATTCATGCAAACTTTGGACGAGACATTTCGACCCTAAATATGCGAGACTCGAGGTTTGGATTTTTAATTTAATACAATTTGAAAGTCCAGCT
>JAZGTK010015574.1:0-13145 GCA_036877625.1 Ambastaia sidthimunki
TATTCCTTGCCTAAAAAAATCTGATTATGCATGTTACCCCCCCACCAAGAACAACACACGCTATTTCCAGCATGCGTTTCATCTGTGTACGGTCATCAATCTAAAGAGGAAATTACAGTTCAAGGGGATCAACTTTTATCCCAGAGTGTCTCGTGGAGATAAATGATTTGTGGGCTGAAATGATCATTTTGGCATGAAGAAAACCTGCGGCAATACAGCGGCCTCATCTCCACACGCTCATTTCCTTCACGGGTACGACGCCGGCCTGGTGAGTGAATCACATCCTCGCATCACTTCCGTGATCTCTCTCTCCTGCAAACCCTACAATCATTTCCAAACCATCTACAGAATAAAAGAAACACTGAATAGAAGCAATTATTGGAGCAAGATCGACCATAAAATACAAAAGCAGGAACGGAAGGAAAAAGCAAGAGAAAAGGGGGATAGAGAGAGATTAGGATGATAAGGAAAGGAAAATTGTTCTGTGACACGCTATCAAAAGACAGTTGAACGGTGAGATAAAATGCTGTTGAAGGTATTGCTTATAAGATGCAAAATCACAGCATTACTGACCAATACCAACCTCATATTTTCCATACAACCTTTCCTCTTTATATTTAAGTACATACTGCACCTGCAAACACACGCATTCCTGACAAACACAGCTCAGCTTCACACGCTCCCAATAAATATATTAGTACAATCAAAGCACTTCAAGGTGTTTGGTCAGAGGAGCATGAAGACCACGGGAGGGAATATAGATGTGGCTTATGAGAAGCTTTATACGTAAGAGCTGCTGTTCTATCAAACTATCATTAGCATATTTTAATTCTCCATTCATCTGTGCTGCATTATCGAGAAGCTTTATACGCTCTGTGTGTGTGTGAATGTTGGTAAGCTGAAAATGAGTTTTCCCATCTTCACGTGTCTGATAGGGTCTGATGCCCACATGCATTAAAACTACAAAATCGAGGCGGTATCGCATGCGGCAGATGCCGGCTGTTCTGAGGAGCAGAAAACTGCTCTAGCTTGCTGCTGATGACACCTGCCAGCCGCATGAGCCAAAAAACACCACAGGGAAACAGGCGAGAGTTACGACCTGACTGGCCTCATCATTGAAGATGCCTTCAGGATTTTCCTACCCATCATCTCCACGTCATCCTCATCATCTCTCTTGCTTAGAAATGGTTTAACTCGCTGTGATGACTATGAACAGGAAGGATGCATTTAATACAGTGATGCCGAATGCATTAGTTACACACACAAGATCTGTACTGTAAAATAAATAAAGTAAAAAAATCTGAACACAGAACAGAAATCAAAGATTTAGTTTGGAGTGTTCCTGAACTAGGAAACTATTTAAACACAAACTGCACCTTCATATCACACTTTTAAAGTTAAAGCATTTCATTTTTGTGCCACCAAACAGAAATTCTAAAACAAGTATTGCGTTTAGACACGTTTCCTTAAAAACCTTCCCTCGTCTATTCTCATTGGTCAGGCAAACCGATAGCCCTGCCCCAAACACATGCCATTGGTTACACCAATGCTGCTTTGTCAGGCTGGTTGGGATGCCAAACAAACAATGATGTTCTGACTGAACGCCACTGAGCCGCAGTGTTTACTCCGTTTGGGGAACTCATCGTACAAATGGCTTACTTATATGTCTCTGAGTATAAAAAGATAAAGTATTTTAACATTGAAAAAAAGACACACTTCAGCTTTAAAATATGCACATAACTATCAAGCGTGTGTAAAGCAAATCTGCGCATTTGAATAAACAGAAGGCTGTTAGTGGAGGAGAAATAAAGGACGAGTGTGGCACTCGGGTACCGCTGCAGTGCTACTGCGTCATCTCGTCTAAATCAAGAGCGTTGAGGTGAAGGCACATGCTGACTAAAGAGAATTAATGGCATATACTAAAGAAAATTAATGGAAGTGCTTTTTCCTACTTTTCAGAGCCGTTTCATCGTTTAAGCATTCGCGTCAGTCCAATTCATGAATCTTATTAGTTCTATGCAAAAATGATGAAGTGCATGATTCTTAAAAACCTAAATGGGTCCTTTTAAGCGAAATCAAAACCATAGGCCCTCTACAGCGCTGTGATGTGCAGGCGGTAGAGCAGAACAGATAGACTCTATGGTTTTGACACCACTTTAAGTACCTGCTGTCTTTCTCCTTGCGCTCTGCTTTTTATTGCTCTTCTCTTCCCCTTGTCCTGTCATGAGTGATTTCTTATCTGGTGGGGGCTGAAAAATAAAGCCTGTTTTTTTTCTCTTCACTTGATAACACTTCTTAAAGAGCTCTATTGTGGTAATGCAGGTGTTTATTGCACACAGAGTAAAGAGAGGTCGGGAATGGGGGGGTGAACTCGATGTTGAACTCACAGGCGAGGAAAGAACCAGAGACACAAACTGCCACACGGAGGAACAATGAACGACTGGTTCCTTTTCTGCCGGCTGGAGAATCGAGAACGGGCTGCGTGACAGACAAGTGATGCGTGGACACCAACGACACATAGCGATGAGCAATGACCAATCAGAACGTAGCCCAGCATTGGGCTTCCCATTGGTTGCTTTAACGGTTAAATTAATTGAAGTATTATGGATGCTATTCAGTGATATGTGAAATGCTGTAGCTGTTACTGAAACACTGTTTGGACCAATCAGCATCCAGAACCTAAACTTTAATAAGAAACATTGAAGCACAGATGAGATGCTGTTTAGCTATAGCCTGTGAGACTGGAGTGATGCATTTGAAAAACACTTGCTACATACAAATGGAATATGACCATATTAGAAATGTCTGTGATTTGTTGTTCACCCCTCCCCAAAATTTAAACAGACACAATTATAAAACAGGGATCGTTAATGCAAGTTTTCCACTGAAAACAACCCAGCTTGCTGTTCTTCTGTCTGTTCTTTTATTCAAACTGGGTCGAACTTTGAAAGTCGTCATCAAATCACTATGGAAACTACAGAAAGGACTCTATTTCAGGTATCAGATGTTACAGCATCAGAACATTCGAGAGATTACCTGTGGTCAGTGCTAACGTCACTTGCATTTTGTTCCTCTCACAAATAATTTTTGCTTGTAAAGTGACAGTTTGAGGTACTGACCTGGGTGAGATGTCACAGCCCTGCTGCATGAAGGCTCCCAGGGAGAACCAGAGACTGTTGAAGATCCCGAACTCATTGGGGGGCTGGTCGCTGGGCAGACCGTCAGTACCCTCCTCGGGCTCTTCGGTGTGCCACTCGTACGGGCTGAAGCGGCTGACCAGGAAGAGCACCACGCTCACGCCGATGTAGGCGAACACGATGCACATCCAGATCTCGTAGGCCAGCGGGTCCAGGAAGGAGAAGACGCCTGGTTTGGACTTCTGAGGTTTCTTGATCATAATGGAGATGCCCAGACTCATGAAGGGCTTAGAGAAGTCAATGACCTCCTCCCGGACCAGAGTTATAGTTAATGGGGCCACAGCGATTTCCGCTTTCTAAGAGAAGAGAGAAGTGTTTTTTAATCTTTTATTCCTGTCTTTATCTTCATCTCTCCTCTCGCTTTCTTGTTTACTCAACTTGTGGGTCAAGTAGTTCATTGAACTCAATTAATAATGTCACATATTTTTCAACTTCACTACCAGAAAAAAACTGTTAAAACAAATGAAAATAATTAGCATTGTTCTGCAAAGTAGGTTACAGACTAATATACTGTAATGCAAATGTAAATATAGTTGATACTGTAGCTGCTATCAATATACAACGTTATTTTTGTGCCAAAAAAGTATCACACACTGTACTAAACACCCCACCTCTACTAACTTCTGTTTATTTGTTTTCACCTGCACTTCATTTTTCAATTGCATAATTGTTTATAAACAAAACATACTGACTGCAAGATGTTTTATAACAAAGCTATTTGATTGGCTAAACTGATGCAACAGTACATATCAGCAAAGCTGGGATTTCATATATTTGTGCAATAAACCCAGAAGAGAAAAGAATTAGGAAAAGAAAACAGAGAATAATCTGCTGATTTCCACCTTTCCTCACATTATACTTTACAACTTCTCTAATTGAACAAGGATTTGCATATTAACGCTAAATAAAATCCAAGCAGTTAATCCAAGAGGCTTAATACTGAGGTTTGGTGGAAGGGGATAAACTAATCAATGTGAAGAAAGATGCTTACAGAAGGAGACAGAAAAACATTTCAGCCTCTAAGGTCCGGGTGCGAGTTTTGCTGCCTGGTAAATCCAAAAACTAGATTATTGTTGGTGACTTAGTGACACTTTATACCTCGCCAGGGCTGTGCAAGACTAATCCAAAAAAGAAATTAAAGTTTCTCGTAACTGCCCGGCACTTTCAGGAGGAAGAAAGAACTTGTTGTTTGCATTCCAGAGATCAGCAAAAAAACTGCCAGATGACAACAGCCGGCTGTATGCAGTATTCATTAATAAACATCAGCCTCTAGTTGATCGTTTTCTTTTGTATTTTTTGTCTTCAGAGGTGCTTAACTCTCACTCAGGCCCAACGCTCAAGGTTAAGACAGAAAACTGCTTTCAGCTCAAATTCACACTGAGCTTCCAGCTCTCCAGCTTGTCTGAGAAATTCAAGCTTCAACCAATGTTGTAAACATACAGATGCTGATATAGAAGCCTTGTGTTTGTTTCAGTAGATACTGTGGAGAAGTAAATCTCAACTTTTTGGACCCCATCTGAGGCCCCCCCATCACAATTTCTACTCAATCAAATATTGGTATAACTAATAAAAACCAATAAAAGTAGACTACTAGAAAACTAGTAAGATGTATATTTATTTATTTTTTGTGGTTCTAGCTTGTTTTGTCTTATTTTAAATCATCTTACAGCTTGTTGTGAGTTTGTTAAGGGCCCGGGCCCCTGGCTGAGAAACACTGCTGTGGATTAAAGAGTAAGTGGAATATAATTTACCCCGTACACCAGCTCCCCAACCATCCCGTTCCAGATCTTTGTCTCTGGGTCCCGAGCTCCGTACTTGCCATCCGGCACGATGGAGATCTTGTACTTGATGCCAATGTGTTTGGCGATTTCGGATGCCAGATCCACGCAGTATCCCTCATACTGTTCATTTCCCTCAAACATCTCCCAGTTCTTCTTGAGCATCACGTACGGTCCTTCCTGAACGAACAACAAAACAAAGGGGTTTCAGTGGGCAAGTGGTCAAAGCAAGTGCAATAAATGTTTAAGGTGTTACAGCTTAGTAGTCAATGTTGTGGCACAATTACCGTAGCAACAAAATGAAAATGATCTTATTACCTATTTGAAATTCAGTCACGCTGTTTAATTGAATTCACTCAGGAAACGTTAATTAGACAATCTGTGTTTTAAATATCACGCATTGTGAAATTGCATTGTATGAGTAAAGCTGTTTTTGAAAAGTTATTAAGGATAATTACAGTCATTATGTTTGCATGTGGCAGATTGATTTGCTAATCAAAAATCAGATATGTGCGGCCGTAAAACAAACAATGAAAATAACAATAAGATATTGTTCTTTAAATGGACATGAGTCAATATTCTCTAACACTCCTCAATACAGACAACAGAATCAAAGATCTTCAATTAGAGATAAATGCTTCTAAAGTGTAAAAAAGATTCGATGAGCTCATATAATCTGTCACAATAAAGGCTTCATACAAGCATTAAAATACCATACAGAGCACAAAACACATGCTTTTCCATACAGCTGTATATATACATGAATCTAAGCAAAAAAACTGACCCATAAAATGCAGAACACAATTTATTTCAACTGCATGTCTTCATGAAACATCGAAACAGACATTTGCTATCCATATAACCTATCATGAGCAATAGTACACAGACTGCTTCTAACATTATTATTAAACATACAAAATAAGTGAGTATATATGCAAAGACATCTGTGATAGAAAAAGCCACACCACCAAACACAAACAGTCATTTGAGCACAAGTATTATTTACCGTGTTTAGAAAAACAATAACTAACACATTACAGGTGTCATATATCATATACAACGGCTGACTTGCAATGAGGTGGCAGAAAATTAACATAAAAATCCAGAAAACCTGCATCCCCTTTACAAATATTTTCTAAACCATATGGCTAGCCTGAAACGATGAAAGGCAGGAAGCCCAGTCGAGAGAATTAAATATTTCACACACGGCAAATAGAGAGCTCAGCGCTGAATGTCAGTGGAAGCAGCTTTTCATCTCAAATTTGTTTGATGTATGAGAATGCAGCCTTCCTCTTAAATCTTTTTTTTACAATAACGGGGGTGTGTTGTTCCCGGGCAGCAGTTTCCTACAGGTAAAAATTGGAAAGAGCACCCGGCGCCGGGAGCAGGTGAGGCTTCAAGCGTGGATGATCTGTATTCTTGCGACATGCCTCCGGCGGTATATAGGCAGCCATGCAAAATTATGTTTCTACTAAGAGCACACAAATTTATTCACCACTCACAACTTCTAGCCTCGAAATAATCAAATAATATGGATTTCACAGCACTACAAGGAATGACAGGAATTTCTGATGGATATCCGTAATACGCTTTAGGAATTCTTAATGACTGCATATGGACAAGAATAATGAGTTTATACAGTAAGCTATATTTCAAAATGGCAACGGCACACAACCTGCATGCTTTAAAACCTGGACCTTCTGTTTTGATACATGTAATATAAATTCTTCAAGACTTAATTTTGGCTTCCATGTTTTCATCCATTTTTCCAATTCCAGCATCATTTCAGCTCCCTTCCATTCACCACGGAGTTGCCTATTGGAGCTTGTTTTTCCTCCATGGATTGATTTCACATTGTGTAGTTCGTTTTGGCTCAGGAAGTAGCATCCGTGGTTCGGTGTTTCATGCTGCGTTCCAGACAAAGTCGGATGTGGAATGTTGAAACTCCTCACTTCCAACCTCAAAGCGTTCCAGTTAATTTGACGCCACAGTCAAAAATAAACATGACTGTTGTGATTGCTAGATCTCTAGCTGGTAGCTCATTAACGGACAAAATTGGTAAAAACACAGACATTTATTCATCCAATTTTTCTACACTTATGTATCTCTCTTAACATTTTATATTTATTCACATTCCTGTTTACTGAAAATATTCAACGTTTACACAAAATTTGGTCGCCGCCATCTTGGAAATGACATCAAATGATGCTTCTTGCTGTGGTCAGTGTTCCTGTGGTTATTTTTAAAAAGGATTTTTGAGTTGTCTGGAACGCATCATCAGGCCTTATTGTCTCTGCGTGTCCGTGCTTGATATCATCTCTGTAGATCCATCAGCGTCTCAGTTTCTTAATAAAGGGTTCCTCACCAGGGGCTGAAAAGAGGAGGATTTGCTTGAGGTGTGACACTCTAAAACCTTTCACCAGCATATACCAAATATGTCCAAATAAACACATTACTGTCCATTAACACCCTATACGTGATGATACTGTCATTTACAGTTCCTTTGTACAGCTAATGCAAAACACAGAATGCATCTCATTCATGCAGTGCTTGGAGTGGCATCCCTGAATCACACACAAGTTTACAAAACGAACAAAGAAAATAAAAGCACAGAATCTAACACACCAGTTTTAGCAAATGTGGACATGACGCACACAGCGTGTTTACAAAGCCATGGCAGCGAACATTTACACAGCACCGTCGAGAAATGCCATTCGGTGCATGTAGAAACATTTGGGTTATCTGAATGGACAGTATGATTGACAGGTCACACAGAAAGAGAATGTGCTTTGATTGGAAATTCTGCAGCGCGGGCAGATCTGAATCCGTGTGTGCGCGCGTGTTATGAAAGGATTCATTGGCGAATGTTTATTTTTTTTGCCATGTATGTGAGAGGAGCTCTTGGTACATGGAAGCTTTTAGATGAAGGACAAACACTGTTATGTTTAATTTTCTTTCATTGTAAAATATGTTCAAATTATAAACGTTCTGCTACTCACCATAATGGTCGTCACAATAACGGTCCTGTTCTCCATGCCAGACGTTTCATTGGGAAGCAAGGCTTGATCCTGGGTCAGAACCAACTTATCAGCATCATTCCAATAGCCGATCTGGAGAAGGTAAGCAAACAGAATCAGATTCCAGACCCAACAGAGACTGAGTAATACATGCAGATGTGTCAACAGGGCTGTGCAACAGTGAGTGCAAAGGTGCATAAATAATTCATGCAAGAGGGCTTAAATGCACAGTATTAAATGCCAAATCTTAAAAACCTGAGACACAAAACTGTGTAAGTTATGTTCTTGAATGTAAGACAGATTTTTACAGTTGTTTTAAGTACAAACCTTACTAAATTAAGTTAAAGACCCCACAAAATCAAAATAGGAGTTTTGTGGCTTTCAGTGCATGTCTATTAGTGTTGAAACCTTTTATGAGGAACTTAATTAAGAAGATACACTTAAAATTGGCAGTGTTTCCCTCTGGGGAAAATGGACCACAAAGATTGATGACTCATTCTGCACTACACAAATTTTTGTCCAATCAAATACTCTCTAGAATGTCCCTCTCCATAAAATCAGTTGTCAATGACTAACAAGTAAATCAGGGATTATGGTGTGACATCACTAAAGCCTACTGGCTATTTAAACAATGTCCTACCCAAACCTTTTTCAACAGGATACACCAGGAAGACATCTGGGCTGCTCAAGCAGTTTCACGGGGCCTTTCAGTGTGTTAGATGCTTAATAAATGCACGTTTTGTTTGCACGAGTGTGGCTTAGAAAATCATGCCGCTGTGTGAAACGTTTTACTGTGGGATAAGAAAGAGACATATGGGAGGGAATCACGAGCGGCGGTCTGCGGCCATGTTCTTACGAGACTCAGATGAAATACCAAAAGTTGTGCTCCAGCATCCCCTTAAAGCAGGGCTCACAAGCAGCTGATAAATGAGAGCCAAAGCCTGGCAGCTCCTTCCCAAGCTCTCCACATCATTCATCCCTGGTGCACTGCTCAACAGCTGCCAGGAGCCGCCACACTCCATAAAGCACGCCAGAGGCAGAAGAGCTCCCATAACTTCAGAAGAAGGTGTGCGACATGGGACTTTATGGCACGTACATAGCTCTGCTGCTAAAATCACTAGACCATTCAAGGTCTACATTTGTTTTTGTATTTTAAAACTGTACATTTGGTTGTCCGTATTGTGTTTAACATTGGAATGGTATGGAACCGGTCGTTTCAACGCTTTTAACAATTCTTATTGTAAAATAAAACTTCTGAAACCTGGACACCATACACTCAGAACAAAGTGTTGGAGGAATATTTCAAACAGACATTGTTATTTAACTAAATATAATATGAACAGATTCACTTCATTTAGTTTTAACACATCTCCTCGGGGGCAAGGCGGTCAAAGCCGCTTGTCAGATTGCCCACTCTCCTCGCCAGCTAACGTGGGCAGGAAACACTGCGCTGTCTCACCGGAAATACTGTGTGGGTGATTTGATGCCAGAGTAGAAATAACCACTATTTTTATGAAAATGATCATCCATGATTTACGTCAGCATTCATAAATTCATATAGGTTTATAACGCAGCTAAAATGGTTCTAAAACAGAATTTCCAACATGTAATGGGATGAATATATCTGTAAGAAACTGCACGCAGTTGAGTAAAAAATGTACAAGACGTCAGGTTTTACAAAAAGAATAACGCTGACTAAAAATAAAAAGGACTCATCAGGGGCTCCTGGGATTGTTCTCGCAGAAACAGCTGCATTAAATGAAGCACACAGCGTTAAGCACACAGAGAAAGACGAGGAATTAGACAGAAATGACACTCGACAGATGCAGAGAGACAGACCAAGAGCAAAGTATGATTACAGGCTCAGAATAAAAGACAAACTGCACACAACATAAGCATTTTTTATTGCACTGCCGTATGTGTAAAGTTAAGCAAAAGAAACTTTTTTTAGGCTACAAAGCAAACAGAAATAAAGTGACAACAAGACATCTTACCCTTCTAGGGCCGTTGCTTTTTAATTCGAAAACATCCATGGTGTAGTTGACCCTGCGGCCGTAGTGGTCAAATTGAACGTTTCCTGTTAATCCCTGGAGGCGCACCTGGTTTACAGTGATAAACAATGTCATTACAGTTCATCCAGCCGCTGTGTGGCATCTCCAAACACTTTCATTTACACATTTACTTCCTGTTTTGACTTCTATAAATCACTTCCTTAAGAAGTATTACTGTACACCAGCGTTTGTCAAACTGGGGTCTGGGGCCCCCGGGGGACCTTCTAAAATAGTCTGGGGGCCTGCAGAACAGTCTTATGATATGGAGATATTTACGGTATTGACTGTAAATGTGAATGCAAGAAAAAGGTTCACAAGGTTCACCAGAGAGCCTAAGAATGTGGGAGTTTAATTGCATATTTAAGTGAATCACAAAATGCATAAGTGCTTTAAATGCGCTGTTGGGCTGCACTGCAGCAAAACTTGTGAAATACAAAATACAAACAGTAATTGTTTCAGTTAGAACAGTTGTTATTTTTTTAGTAAGACATATAATGCAGATGTTTTTACACGTATATGTTCACTCTCAACGTGTCTTTATTCATCGACACTTTCTGTCTCTCTCCCTCCTTATAAATTCCTCTATTAGAGCATTTTATTCTGCCTGTCATTTTCCACCTTCCATCAAATCAAATTTGGACTTCCTGCATTTTTCGGATCGCTGATTACTCTTTTCCGTCCTCCGTCTTCTCTCACCTCTCTGCCTTGTTTTTTATCCATTTGGTGTTTATTACAGCTGTCTGTCTCCCTCATATTTAAACCCTATGGAGTCTGTCTCTTCTCTCTGATAAAGCCTGCATGTGCTCATCTGTGCATGTGACCTGTTTGAGCGTGCGCTCCATGTCGATGCCCTGATTCCAGGGTGCCGCAGGGTTGGCCAGGCAGTCTCCGGCATTGCCTCTGCGGGAGATGTCCACCTTCTGTCTGCGGAGATTCCGGAATGCTTCTGCCATCACCATCACGCCGTCGTACGTCAGTGCGGAAGTATACTGCAAAACAGAAGGTCATTGAAAGGTCATTATTTAACTGTATCTACAGGAATATGTTAATTAAGACTCGGGTTTAAGTTGGTTACACTGATTTATCACACGCCCACGTTCCAAAAAACAAAAAAACTTGGAATTTTAGCTGAAATTATAAGAGTATATTGCCAAGAAATATACCAAAGTGTGAAACAGAACATCAAAATTTCCTACACAGATTTAACTGTAAAAAGGAGTAACATCTTACTTTAATATTTTAGCAACTGTTACCTTACAGATTTAGTTTCCTGGGTCAAAGGTCAATTATGCAGTTTAACGGTCATTATACGTGCTGTGACAGATCAGTCAGAATAGAGTTTCCCACACAGCTGTGTAATACGTGCTTTGCATTTCCACTTCAGTTTCTGCACTGTTAAAATGTTTTATTAATTAACCTTAAAATATCCTTCAACTAGTAACAACCAAATTAACCAGGTCTGACTCCATCAGCCTGACTGCATTAGGTATCAACCATTATTGTATCAGTTAAATAATCAAAATGCCTGTTTGCTGCACAGAACAGATGCATCATGGGAAAAACACAAACAGTTGCCTTAAAGCAAAGGACAAACTGAACACAAGAGGAGTGCAGTGGCGTGCTGAGGGGGGACTCGTTCCTGTCATTGCACATATGAGGAGCGTGTGAAGTCAGTGAGCTCTGACACACGAGCTGTGATGCGCTTCCTGTTCAGCCTCTGGTGGGAGGGGCGGGTCGGTCAGCTTCTATCAGCAGCTGCCCTGATTGCACCATTAAGAGGCTTGTGCTTTCTTTCCCTGCCTTGCCGAGATAAACCGGCACAGTATGAATCACTGCAGGCAACTCGCTGTATTTTTACAAAGGAAAGAAACCCCGGGTCGACACACGCACGACTGCCTCAGCGGCCTGATTCTTCATGCCTGTTTTTCTTACCTGTTCTTGTTTTCTGCCTTTTTCATTTGATGTGGTTTATGTCAGAGTGATTTGAAAGAAGCCACCTAAGCTAGTCATACATACACGCGTCGCTCCAACCAGAAATCCCCCTGCTGGGTCCCCGACTGCCCTGTTAGCTTGATGGTTGGCGGTTCTGAGAAACCAACCTGGCAGTGCTGTGAGGGGGTATTTGGTGTTCCATTGACTGATCTATGGTGTAACTGCTGGGACTTTTTGTACCAAAACACACAAAACACAGAAACCACAGAAAGAGCCCTCGGCTAAAATGACAGACAGGAACAAGAGATGGTTCGAGAGAGTGAGGAAGATAGAAAGTGAGAGAGAACGAGAAAGAGATAACATATGATTGAAAAAAATTAACCCCCGCAAAAAAACTGGGCTGATATGGTTCTCGAGTTCAACTCACTGACTCAATGATTTAATCAAGATTATCAGTGATTTAAGTTTTGCTCTGGTTCTTCACAAAATGATCAAGCCTTGGCTTCAGATATAGTGCACTGAATGGTTGTGTTGTTTCACAAACTGTTATCTTTTGTGTTGCACCTAAAAACAGCACAGGCTGAAAAACATGTGGGTAAATAAATAATGAGAATGTTAATTTTGGATGAACTTTATTCTTATTATTCCTTCAGGGCGATGTGTTTATATTTAGTCCACCAAAATGTTGTGGACTGACGCTAATGATCAAAGATGGCGTTGGGTTACTGACTCCCTCAGGACATTTGGAAGGTATTACATTAGCTGCAGTTTAATCACTCCTGCTAATGCCCGGCTCTCGACTTCCCCTGCTCCTCTAAGCCCTAAAACACAGGGATTGATCCCTGGAGGAAGTGAAACCTCAGAAGACGGTGCCTCTGGGCCTTGGAAAACAGCTTCAGTGGAAAAGGCCATAGGAAGGCTAAAAGCTCTGAGATTTTATGGGGTTTGGGGGTCTCTGGTGATGCTCCCTGAGGGTGGCTTATGGGAGTAGCTTAAGGTATTCAGAATGAAAGAAACAGAGCGAAGTGAACTGTCTGAACACCACGTTATATTCTTCTGGACTGTCTTTACAACAGAGATTGGATGACGGCACCTCAGAAATGGTTACAGTCTTACAAGCCCTTTGCCAGCAACTATTGTGAAAAATTACTGATACATTTATATCAATAT
>JAZGTK010015575.1:0-13145 GCA_036877625.1 Ambastaia sidthimunki
ATTTAAGATTTAATAATGTTTATTTTAAATAATGGTACCACAAATGGGTTTAAAGAAAAACATTTCACAAACATTTGTTCATGTACAAAATGAAGAACAATTACAAATACATTTTCTGGTTGTAACACAATGTTGGAACATTTACATAATTAAGGGATAGTTTGCCTAACAATGAAAATTTGTTGTTAATTTACTTGGCCTCATTCTATCCAAGATGTATGTGACTTTTTAGAAGTAGAAATTGGTCTTCACAGGTTTCAGTTAAACAGCTTGTTCTACTGGTGCCGACACTTAAAAAACAGTGATGAACTGTACGATAAACTGGACTTTTCAAAAGGTTTAAAGTCATTGCAAAAAACTATAGAATCTTGCATCATTTGTATGTAGATGCCAGTTGCCATTGTTTCTAATGCAGTAAAATTTTATGCATTTGTAAGCGCGGCTGGAGAGTCTAAATTTTTTAGACAGTGTATTGGCTATTTGATGTTTATTTAGAAAATGTCAAAGTGTATGGTTTTTTTTTTTTAAATCTGGTCAGACAGGATAAATGAGCAGGACTGTTACCATAGATACAGAGTCATTATCCAGAAACTCAGTTCAGTGCTATCTGGAGTTCATTGCTGACCTTGTCTTCAAGCAGGAATGTTAAGTCAGGGTTATTTGAGCATGTTTGCTGCACATTTGGTCCCTTTGTCTCTTTTTGTATCTCTGATTTACCTTTTTTTGCACATTCAACAGTATTTCTGGATATGACGGTTGCTTGTTTAGTGGTGGGTTTTGATGCAGTATTGGGTGATGCTCATTTGCAGTTTGTTTGTGTGTGGCCAAGTCATAAAGTCATTGATTAGTCATGATGCTTTTATAAGAATGAGAAGTCGCAAGCATACAGGTTTGTGTGTCTGTGTGGCTACAATTAGAAGGAGAAAGAACATCATGTTCTGTTTTTATCAAAAGATAAAACCTTAAAACCTTGTCGGGCCTCTTTAACAGTACATGCCAGTATGTACTGTGTTCTCAATTCTCTCTCCAAGGTATTATACCATGAAATCTCATCTAGCATAAGATACAGTGCTTGTCCTTTGGCTTGTGTGAGCCCTGTTTTTCATTAGTGGTGTTTAAAAAAAAAAAAAAAAGCAAGCATTACTATTACTATGGATTGTACCCGGGGGGGATGGATTTGAACAGAGCTTTAAGGGTATAGTTCACCCAAAAATGAAATTTTCTGTTATTTACTTGACCTCATGTCGTACCACCCAAACTAACAAATCTGTGATTATTTGCTAGATGTCTGTTCTCTGTGTGTGTTGAAAGAATTGTTTGGCCAGGACATGTAAAAATCAGTCACAGTTTTTGTTTGGTTTTAAGGGGCCAAATGAGCAGTGTGTTCAATTTTAGCAGTTGCTATCTGTGGGTAACAAACCTCAAAGTATAACGGCCGACCAATCAGAATCAAGGATTCTACAGAGCCTATAGACGTAAGTCCTATAGACTTTAAACGAAGGACACAAGCTATATGTAGACATCAGAAACTGCAATGCAGCTTAAGTTCAGTGTTAAGATTTGACAAAATGTGCTACATGGGTTTCTAGATGAACTCACCAATGCATACAGAAAAAGGAAAAATGATAACGTGTAGAAAATGTGGTAACATACAATGGTGTTAAACCAGACAAGCCTTTCCATTTTGTTTGGAAATGGCCCTTAGTAAGAAACAGTATTTAAAACAGAGAAGTTATAATATACATAAAGAATTTGCCATAATATTATGCAATGTACATCAGCAGTGCAAAAATCTGAAAGAAAATAGTGAAGTCTGTAGTTGGACGATTGTATTAAAAGAACAAAAAAAACCTTAAATATTAAGGGTTTTAAACCCTCCTCTCAAACAATGCTATCAACAGTGAGATGTCAGAGGTTTGAGAATGTCAGTGATATTGAGCTGTGATGGACATGGAGGTTGGGTTTCCTGAAGCACTTTACCCAGCAGGGTCATTAGAAGTTCTGAATACAAGCTGTAATGGATGTGGCGCACTGTGGCCCCACTAAAAACAGGGAAAGTGCACTTATAGCTGCATTGACAAAACTCTTTCCTGTTAGTGTAGATTTGCACATCTCTCTAAACAATAGTCTGTTTGTGTGTGACAATCTGGGTTTACAAAATGAAAAACCACATCCTCTGTCCCCTACTGTGGTCGTATTTCTTTGTCTAACTTGTCATTTATGTCCTGTGTGAGTGTGGAAGCGAGCTGTCTAACCACATCCCTCTCCTGTCTGAAACATTGACATTGTGTGAGTCTTTGCACCTGTCTGGTCACTTTTTGATGATGTCATTTGTTGAGTGTTTGAGTGTTTGAGTTTGTTTGTAAGGTGAGCGTCAGTAAGCTTAATGAGTCATTGTTTTATATTTGGGGGGGATAAATGTGAACTTTCTTGTGCATCACTAGCAGCATATTTATAATTATGGGTTTTAAATACTTTTTATGACCACCACTCTTTTTAAGCAACTTTTGCGGATTGCTATTAATATTTTTTATATCGCCCAATCTGGCGAAATGAGTCGGAAGTCTTGAATGGTACCTTGAATGGTTTTAAAGATATACCCATTTGAATTATGGTCATTTACCTTCTTTTTCAAATTGAAAACCTGAGAAAATCACGTTTAAAGTTTTTTGCCCGTTTTTTTTGTTGATATCTTTCAAAATCCATTCCATTTAAATGTATAAACTATTTGTTTCACAGCTTAATTTGACCAAAGACATTTGTATACAAGTAAATGATATTAAACCAGGCTGAAGCTCAAATTATTTTAAAGTATTTATTTGAATAAATATTTTAAAATACAACAGCAACACATTTGGCATTTAGATGCTAATTATCCACCGCAATCTCCATAAACCTTAACATGAACTACAAATGACCTGTGAAAAAACAATAAAATATGCTCACCACACTGGGATCAAAAAAGAATTAAGAATGTAAAGCAATTTGGATGTTACTTGATCGTTTAAAGTCTTAACAATAAATCTTGTGCGTCGGTTTTGTTTTTCTTGAATGATTAAAAATTACATACGCTCTAAAGCATCGCATTCTTAAAGGCGCAGAACCCAACACGGAGTGTGGGTGTGAATTTAGTACAACTTGAGAGTTGCAAGTCAACTTTAATAGTCATTTAAATACCTTTACTCAATGATCTGGACTACAAACTTTGGGAGATTATTTTTGAATGTCTGTTCTTTTGAAATTAGCTAAAAAAAAGAAGGATTTTTTTTTCATTGTTTTTCCACATTATCAGCCTGTATCTTAAACTGGAACGTGGCGACTTCTGACTCATTTCGCCAGATCGGGTCACATTTGAGGTTTGAAAATTAAATATTTGGGATTGAACAAGCATACACACAAGTTGTCCTACACATTTGTGGTAATAATACCTTTACTTGTGTGGCTTGTTAAAGAAAGGTTTTAAATGTATTTAGCTTTTGCCTTGAAAATGTTTTGCTGACAGCCTATAAAAAAACTGAATCTCATAAACTTTTTTGTACTTTTTTTTTTTTTTTTTTACTTGGACCAGGAAGCAACCACTCAGAACACCACCCCAACTGCATAGCAACTGGCAACCACCCTTGCATTGTGGCAACGGATTTTGCATAGGCACTCATATTTTCTTCTGTTTTTATTTTAAGGTTCCCCATGGTTTGTCTCCTGTGTGCTATCTGCCATGCCTCCCGCCAAGACAGATCAGCTGGACTTGTGGGCGGAGTCAGGGCTGGATGGAGACGACCAGGTGATGGTGGACTTCCTGTTGCCCACTGGAGTCTACATCCAGATGGAGGTTCCTCGGGAAAGCACCATCCAACACATCAAACTGGTGTGTGTGTGTTTGTGCACGAACTGACCCCTCCTTTCTGTTAAACAAGTTTCCTTACCATACCCTGATTTTAACGATACATTTAATGATTAAATACATAAATGATATAATTTTAGCTGTTGGGTTGGATTTCCTGGGAAATGTCAGTTTGACTTGTGGTTACATCATGTCTATAAACAAAAAGGACAGCAGACTGGGTGGATGCTGGAATGATGGAGTGCTTGTAGCTTGTTCTTACAGCAGCTGTTTAGAATTTAAATATGTTAAGAAAATAACTCTGCCGGTGACTCGCAATTTAATGTTTTGAACAGAGGCAAAAGTTACGGATTGCACTGGACCATGAAAAGTTTGGTTTTAAAAACAGCTTGAAGGGTTTTATTTATATGTTTAATTTTTCAATCTGGTCACTCAATATGTAGTTTTCTAAATTTAGTGAATACAAAAATACCCCAATACATAGCCTATTTAAATGATTTTTGGGTTTGTTGCAACCATTGATATTTTCTGACGCCTATTTAATTTTGGATATTACAGTATATTTAGTATTGAAATACTAGGACTTATCTGTAGGACTTTATTGCATTAAGGGAGAAATTTTGAAGAATATCTTCACTGGTTTCATACAATGAAAGTGAGGTTTGATGAAAGGTTGAATGAAAGGTTTAAGCTCCAAAATCCCAAACAGTATAAAAACAGTATATACAAAAGTAGTCCATAAGACTTAATGCTAATAAAATAAGCTATAAAGTTTAGCTATAAAATAAAGATGAACAGAATCAAATTTCTTGTGTGAGGAAGTAATCCAAGTCATTATCAACTGTAAAAGTGTAGCTTCTTAGTGTATATCGATTCAAATAAGGCAGCAGATTTAAATGAACACAAATATGATTTGAGAATTACAGCATCTAGCAGTTTTTAGGTAAAGAATAACTTTAATTTTCATCTGTCCTTCTAAGAAAATACTCATGTTTACAAATGTTCTGGAGTACAGAATCTCTGTTGTATGGATTTTTGGGTAAACTTTAACAAGCTGTTTTTTGTGGGAGTGTACAGTGTTTTTCATTGATAATGCTTTTCTGTTGTTGTATTTGTTTGTAGCTGTTATGGAAGGAGGCACAGGCATACCCTCTCTTCTCACTGCTGGGGGACATGGACGGTCATATGTTCGAGTGCGTGAATCAGGCAGCAGTGCACGAGGAGCTTGAGGATGAGACCAGACGCTTGTGCGACGTGCGGCCATTCCTGCCTGTCCTAAAGCTTATCACGCGCAACTGTGGACGTGCAGAACGCATTTTAGACTCTAAAATTGGAGTGTTAATTGGGAAAGGTAAAGCATATGTGTCTGCACACTGCAGCTTGTTCTTGTTAACAACCACTAACAACAATTTAGACCGGAGATTGCCATTTAACTGATGCATGACCAGCAGTTTACAATGTTTTTACATGATTGCAGGGGCTGTAGGGGTTGACCTAGAATCAACAATATTGTAATAATGTGTAGCTTGATCAGAAATGTTTTAGAACTTACAATGCAGTGCAGCCTTGTAAGCAATGTAGTAAATAGCAAGTGCTCTATAATGCCACACAAGATGCCTAAATTCTCACAATTGTAAATGTTTAATGTTATTCTCTAGTGCATTTTTGTATCCTTATAGTTCATATATTTAAGTAGCGTGTGAGTCCACACAGGCTAATTTGAAAGTGATGCTAATTGTGTATTTCACATTGTGTCAAATTCATCCCATAAAGTCTGGCATAGCTCACAGCATTACACACACACAAACACACACACACAGATGAGATACCGGCTGGCTCTCTTAGTGGCGAGGATCAGATGAATATTTAATGCATTTTAAATGTCATCACGTGTGTTATCAGGAAAGCCATTTGAAACCCTTTTTTCTAGAGCAAAACACACTGACATCATTCACAGGAAACAGAAACTCAGTAACTTATCTCACATTTTATTTTTGCTATAATTCTTTAATAGCAGATTTTTGCCGAGTAAGTACTGCAGATAAAGATAATATGTATGTATAAATATTAAAAATATCATGTTTTTTAGAGGCAGTGGTTTCACACACTGTTGAGCTGATGTCATGTCATTTGTGAGTTCAGATGCTATGTTACATCATAAAGTGGATATTGTTGATACTGAGTCACAGGCCATTTTGTGGCACAGGTCTTCATGAGCTAGATGCCTTGCAAGACCAGGAAGTGAAGGACTTCCGTTCTAAAATGAAACGAGTCAGCGAGGAGAAAATGCAGCGCATGCAGATGATGCCTTGGGGGGAGTGGCTTCGGATTTGTTACTCCCCACAGTTGGAGATTGGGCCTGTGGAGAATTTGATTGACAAGCATGAAGGTGGAATCAAAATCACCATGCATTATAACCAGTCACAGGTGTGTGAATTTAAAAACAGAAGAATGGTGACTATATAAATATTACAATTTATTACATGGCTTTCAGGAATACTTGATTCTGATAGGTCAGAATAACCCAATAACAGCCAATAAAACTGTTAATATCGCTTATCCAGGTACTGTAAGTCATCTTGACCAGTACTAAATACATGTTCAATGTATCACTGTGGAGTTAATTGTTCACAAAATTTTGACCCTTGATTACTTAGGATTTTCTATAAAAAGTAGACTGTAATGAGGGGTTACGTTGCAAAGCATGTCTTGCTTTTATCTTTTTAAACATGTTGCAGTTAGCATTACATATACAGTACTTCAAAGACTTTAAACTGTTATAATGATGCTAAAAAATACAATACTTTTCCTAACATCCCATAATATCCTACTGTAAGCTAGAAAATGCACTGGAATGCTGCAAACACACAAGCAAAATAAAAACAGCATTGTAATAATGGGTGTTCATACTCTCAGCACTTCAGAAACAACTGCAAAGTGTTATAAAAGTCTGAAGTGAGAAAAACCTTACTTGATCTCAACTGATAACATTATTGCAAGTGAACAATACTTTAACCTACAACATGCTTAAAATTGTTCTGTGAGCTTGCATATGCCCGAATTACTATGCTCACATACTCTAAAGTTTTTAAGCAGGGATCAGCTATGGGAGTCAGTTCTCTTCTCGACAAACTGTCACAGCACTAATAGCTTATTCTGTGTTTTCTCTCGCTGCAGGACACAGCCAGTTTGAAAGTGTCATTGTATTGTACAGTATCTGAACTAATGGACCAGGCTCTCAAGAAATGGCAGACCACTCACAGCCCAGAGGAAGACATTGGTGCCCGGTGCGATTATGTGTTGCGTGTCAGCAGCAAACTTGAGTTCTTATTCGAAGATCACCCTCTCAATCAATACAAAGTAAGATACAATGCCAGAAAGGGCTTTCAAAAAACTAAAAATTAAAATGTCCAAATAAATCTTAATGTAAAACTGGATTAAAACCTGGATAAGCTGTTTTAATATTGCTTGTGTACATACATTTTTTTAACAATTTACCACAGTGAGCTCCAGTATAGATGATTGATATTTTTAAATGCAGAAAGAGATGTCAAGAATTTTGACAGTCAAAGGAAAAGCTCTGACTGGTAGGTTATGTTCCGAGATCAAACAAAGTGTGCGCATGTGTTTTATGTTGTGTAAGTTTTTAGTAAACAGAATAGTTTCTTCAGGCAGTCAAAAACCAGTCAGGTAAGATTTCAGTTACACTATGTGGAGCACATGTGTGAGGTTGGTTTGGAAGATAGGGGTTGTTCCAGGAAGCAAATAAAAACTCTTAAACCATGAAAGCACATTATAATGCATTAATGCTTACAGTTGTCAGAAATCATTTCATGCATCACTTATAATCATAGGATATCTTTGATCCTTGGAGGCTACCATGTAAATACCATTTTGTGTGAATATGGTAATAATTTAACTTGATTGTATATCAATGGTGTAGCCATTTGATACCATCACTGTATCTTGGTTCTAGCACAAGTACTTTTTTGTATGAGGCAGAATATGAAGTATTTTTAATATGAAAACGTGTGTGTGTGTGTGTAGTATATCAGGTCGTGTTTGTTGGCCAGTGAGAATCCTCATCTGACAATGGTTCACTGCAGTGTCATAAAGGCCATGTTTGAAAAGGAAATCAGTACTATAGGGTCAGTGCTGGCACGCAAGATGTCAAACCCGCCTCTTCCGCTGCCCCCAAAGAAGAGAGGTCCAATGGTAAGTCCACCATGTGCACTTGCGTCCCACAATTAGCTAAAGCTAATTAAAATAAAGTGTGAGAGGTGGTGAAATATCCCCCTCAGAAGTTTACATTTTGGACTGCTAAAAACAAAGCATTATATTTAAAGTGCTGAGGTCCAATAGTGTTTACACACTTTATGAATCAACCTATGAATTGCTTGTTGTTGTTTCTATACATTATACTGGGGTAGGAGTCATTTAAAGGTATAGTGCACCCAAAAATTCTTTCATTGCAATTAATTCATAATAAGCAGCTTTCAGCTAAAAAATATAAGTGGTTCCCTGATAATTTCCATCATTAATTTTCAAGTATCATAATCAGTTTTGGTGAAAAAATATACGTAAGCAATTTTCACATACAAATAATCCCGGCAATAGTAAAGATTTATCTCATATTGATATTTGTTAATTACAATACATCCAGGTGACATCATAGATCATCTCTAAACATACGTGTGAGACATTGGTAGGAATAAAAGGGAAACACTGAACTTCATCACTTTTTTTTGCTCTCCTGGTTACTGTATGTAGCTTTATTTAGTTTTGTGTCACTTTCTGGGATGTTTTTTGGCTGCTGATCAAGTGGTCATATGTGCCCTCCAGTACACTAAACTTTCCTCGTACACTGTCTTGGATCAGTGTTTTAGAAATGTGTTCCAGGAAGTGAGTCAATCTTGTTTGTGAGCACTGATCATGTGAGGTTTTTTGCCTTTGTGAAATTGCTGATCCCAGCAAAACTGCTTGTGTTTAAATCAAACCCCTAAGGCTATAAGTGTTTGTGAGCACATATGTGCGTTTGAGAAGTGTTTGAACACGTAAACAACACTAAAAATAACTGAACGTCATTGCATTAGATGGAAGTGGCTTTTAACCATCTATTGTCAAAGTGACACCATGTCCCAAGTTCACACTGGTGTCTCGGCCCAGGGTGTTTTGACTGATGAGGCAAGGGAAGCAGTGTCTTAATGGCATGAAAATAAGTTTATAATAATGATTTGTAATTTGAGCTGTCAGGACTTCAACATACACAAATAAAAGTACATAAAGTAACCAGCAATTTTATGTTTCAAATAGAGATGGTAATAGAAAAACAAAAGTTTTTTAACAAAAGTCAAAATTGCAGCTTGACATGGGAGTTGCAAATTCCTCCATTCGCTGTGTTTAAATAATTACACCATCAAAAGGACACCAACTGTAAATCAATAGACTATTAATAATAATAATAATAATAATATTTACTATTACAGCGATAGATTAAAGATGTACAGAATGTTGTTTTGTGTACATTTTTGTGTACTAAGCGGTTGTGGTCTGCTGGTTAAGGAGTCAGGTTTGTAATCAGTAGGTTGCGGGTTTGATTCCAGCAGGTAGCAACTGAAGTGCCCTTGAGCGAGGCACCTAACCCTGAATGCTCCCCGGGTGCTGCAGTGATAGCTGCCCACTGCTCCGGGCGTGTGTGTGTTCACTCCTCACAAAGGATGGGTTAAATGCAGAGGTCACATTTCGGTTATGGGTAACCATAACTGACAAATACTTTCTCTCCAAAAGTGACAGTCACTTTCTTTCACTTTTAATATCTAAATATTTATTAATAATACAATTTTATATCTTATGTACATATTTTTATTGTTACACTGCCTGTAGGGACTCATTTAGTGATTGAACTATTATACAGTTCACACCTTAATGCAGGGGTGTCAAACTCAGCTCCCAGAGGGTTAGTGTCCTGCAGAGTTTCTGTCTTTTGAATGTAAACATATCTACATGGAAGACTACAACAAACATGGTGGCACGCCCGCTTTACGTCAAATCTTATTGGTTCATGCGTGTCTGTGATGAAGTATTCATATGACAATTAGCAGTGACACACAAAGAGAACCACTGAGATTCAAAACTACCGATGTGCTGCCATATTAGAATTAACAGTGCTGCTTCTTGTTTACATAAATATGTGTCTAAGTGTCTAAATATTTTGTTGGCCACTGAATCAGTAGTTTTGTCATAATATCTAACCTATTTTTTTTTAATCTTCAGCAGTTACATACGTGTGTTTGGAAGGTTCATTCTCTGTTTCGAATTAATCTTGTGAAGGGCATTAAAGTGAACGCTGAAGATACTGCTAAGGTAAAATCATCAACACCCTTAAATTTATCTGACTTAAACTAGACTTTAGCTGTTCACTGGTGACCAAGAACCAGTTTTATACCACAGTGAAAACCTATGTTTTTGTTCTGTCAGCTTGTGTAAAATAACTTTCTAAAAAGAAATGTTTACACCCTAGTCAAACCCTAACCCAAACTTTACCCATCAGAAACACATCAACACATAACGAAGTTAAAACTGATTGTTTTTCTTCTACAAATGTAGTCCCACCTCTAAATAACAATTTACACCATTTTATCACTAAATAACAATTTACACCATTTTATCACCATCTTGTAAGTGCTTTAAAAAAAAAAGCTTCACAAACATTCACCGTTTATGTATACTTACCAGTCAGATCAAGTTGGCAAGTTCTTGTATAAGGTCTGACATATGGCTGCACTTTTGAATATGTTAATCATGTTTTTTGTAATTGTGTATGAGCAGATCCAGGTTCGAGCAGGACTGTTTCACGGTACTGAGCTCTTGTGTAAGACAGCAGTCAGCAGTGAAAGCAGTAGTCGATCTGAACATGTGTGGAACAAAACACTGGAGTTTGACATTGCGGTTTGTGATCTGCCGCGGATGGCACGTCTCTGTTTTGCAATTTACGCTGTCATGGACAAAGTAAAGAAACAGAGATCCACCAAGAACACACACCTGAACAAATACCAGACCATCCGCAAGGCAGGGAAAGTGGTAAGATGAATACACATTAACTATTAGTATTAGATGAGATTTATTAGATTAGCATTAGATTAGATTTATTAGCATGATAACAAAACATTGTCAAATGTCATTTTTAAAAAAGTGGAACCGAAAAAATAATCAAAACCAAGTACTAGTTTATTGAAGCGTTGCTGTGACAGTACATAAAGCACTCAGCACTTTAAACCTGTTTTTCCACCCATAATGCAAATGATTTTTCCCTTTAAATGTAAATTAAGGTTTACAGTAAAAGTGATCAATTTCTGTTTTCACATAGTGGCTATTGTTGTGGGTAATGTCCCAAATTGTAGAGTGATACTATTGGCTGACCAAATGTCCTTTGATCAAAGCTTATTCTTGAAGTCTCTTTCTGCTTTCTTACTTCTTGTATAAGGTCTGACATATGGCTGCACTTTTGTTCATGTTCTTTGTAATTGATGAGCAGATCCAGGTTCGATAAATATTAGGTCAGGTGTTATGCACATATGGCTAAGATGTACAGTATGTACCAATATGTCTCTATAAAAATTAACCCTTTTTGGAGGATGAACATATCCTATATCTTGGAGTCTTGGAGTGGGATCTGTTTAGGCAGTATGTAATTTCTTACAATTCAAACATGCTAAAAGGAGCTGATAGTAATGTACTGGCTGCGAGAAACGTAATAAAACTACAACCTGAATTCTGGAAAAAAAGGGACTTTTTTTTTTTAAACTAAAAGACTTTCAAATCGCATGAGCCAATATTTTATTCACAATAGTACATAGAGGACATAACAAATGTTTAAACTGAGAAATGTTATGCTTATCTACTAAATGAGCTCATTTAAAATGTAATTAAATTAAAAATTTTATTCAGTTTTATTTATGTAGTGCTTTTTACAATGTACATAGCTTCAAAGCAGCTTTACACAAAATACTAAGATACATTTAGAAACCAATAAATTGGAAAAAAAAAATCAGACATTCTACACAATGTTACCAATTGCAGTGATAACATCTCGCTGCTGTGACAGAGCAGGGAAAAAATATGGAATATTTTTAGCTAATCTAGGGGTTGGTAAGTATGTTAATAGTAAGATTTATTAAAGTCCACCATAGTCCCATCTGATCTGTCACTGGTCATCCCATCCAGTCTCCGCCACCATCCAACCCCGACACAGCTAGCTACATGACCCTGAGGAAATAAAAGACAGACAGACTTAGTGAGAGCCAGCACATCTGTTCTAATGGGAAGTGTCCCCAGTTCCAGTTTACCTAATTAATGCAGCCTAACATTCCCTTAAGGCAGGGGTGCCCAATACGTCGATCGCGATCTACCGGTCGATCGCAAAGGTAGTGTGGTAGATCGCATGACATTAACAAAGTAGACGTCAACCCATCATCCGTCCTCACTAGACATGTGACGGTATTCGGTAATGCGATAAATAATTATAGATCCAAATGTAGCTGCTTTTTCATCAAAGTACATTGCGTGTATGTTGCGTAAAAGAGCCATGCGCTGTCTGCGCACTCTGATGTAAACAATCCGATGTAAAATTACATCTGATGTAAAATTATTAGCCCCCCTACAAAATAGTCATTGTTTTAAAAGTATTTCAAAAGTGCTTTTAACTAGAGCAAAAAAAAATTAACACAGCTTTTTTAGACATCCTAGTTTTATTTTGGATGCTTACATTATTTTATATTCCACACAGAAATGAAAATATTACAGAAAACACAAAAACTACCAGGGTCAAAATTATTAGCCCCCCACATTCTAATAGTCAATTGTGTATCCTTTTTGCTGGATAACTGCCTGTCGTTTGTTGTAATCGTCAACAAGTCTCTGACACTTCATTTGAGGAATCCTGGCCCATTCTTCTTTGGCGAATCTCTCACGTTCCTCCAGATTTTATGGTTTTCTGGCATGGACATTTTTCTTTAGGTCACCCCACATATTTTCAGTTGGATTTAAGTCAGGGCTTTGTGCAGGCCATTCGATGACATTCACCTTGTTCGTCTGGAGATAGTTCTTCACCAAGAGAGATGTATGTTTAGGATCGTTGTCATGTTGGAAGATGAAGCAACGACTCAGACGTAGTTTCACTGCTGACTGCTTAAGGTTTTCTTCTAAAATATCCACATATTTTTCTTTATTCATGATCCCTTCCACCTTGACAAGATTTCCAGTTCCAGATGCACTGAAGCATCCCCACAGCATAATACTCCCACCA
>JAZGTK010015576.1:0-13145 GCA_036877625.1 Ambastaia sidthimunki
ATGTGGACTGTCACAATTTTTTATGAGTTTGTCAGAATGTTGTGACAATGAAACCTATAAAGCTTCTAGTCAATACACAAAAGTTTTGTAAAAATACAGCCTGATTTCTGTTTTATATGCTCACTGTCATAGTCATTGACAAAGTAAAAAAGAAAGATTCAAACAATCAACATGAATTCCATAGCTTATTGTTTTGTCTTTATGCTACATACCAGGTTTTGTGCAAATTAAACAAACCCTATGGAAGAAAAAGTAAAAAAAGTATGTTTTCAATAAAATTCAAAATGGTGGAGAGAAAGTAGCATTGACTAGGGCAAATTTGGTAGTGTAGAACTTGGCATTAGCCAAAGAACCTAAAGAAAGTAGTTGCATGACAATATGTTATTTTAGCCATGTGTTATAAGTATTTACATAAATTTTACATAAAATATTTATTGGCCACTAGGTGGCGTCTGCCCCAACCTTTACAGATCACCTCAGACTATGGTAATGATTAACCATACCAGGTTTGTAACAATACGCAATTAGTTTGTTGGATACTGCATTTAAAGGCAAAATTCAAAATGGTCAATACAAAATTCAAAAGTGGCCAACCATGGAACGTTGGATATTGAACTACACATACAGCAAACAGTCACTTTTGCACAACAATCAGTGCTCCAATATAGTTTTGAACTATGCTGTTGCAGTTTATGTACTGCCGGATGCTAATGCTGACATGGCTATGAAAGAACTTTAGGCTGCTTTTACAAACTACAAACGTTGCACCCAGATGGATATTGTTGCAGGGGCTTTAATCACTTTAAGATCTGTACTCCTTAAATTTCAGCAAAATGTCTCCTTCACTACAAGGGGACATAACAATAGACCATGTTTACACCAATGTAACAGATGCCTAGAGTCACACCACCTGAGTCAGTCTGACCATCTCTCTTTGTTCCTGCTCCCCAAGTATACCGCTGTCATCAAATGTATGAAACCAAACATATGAACCATCAAGATCTGGCTTAAAGGTCCTGACTCCACACTACAGCATCAATTCCAGCACACAGACTGGAGGCCTCCACAAACTCTCAGATCAACATTAACACTTACTGCAGCTCTGTCCTGGAGTACATTAATAGGTGTGAGCAGAGTGACAACACAAAACAATAAAAACATTCCCCAATCAGAAGCCCTGGATGAACAGAGAGGTTTGGCTCCTGCTAAAAGCAAGAGATGCAGCCTTAAGGTCTGGAGACAATCTGAGGCAAAGTATCTGCCAGACCAAATTTGCATACAAGAAAATAATTGAAGAGCACTTCAATTCCTCTGACCTCCGGTGCATGTGGCAAGGCATAGACTATAACAGCCTACAAACCACTCAGCACTGTGCCTCCCTTCAGCTCTGCCTTCTTCCATTATGAGCTCAGTCATTTCAATGCTCTTTTTGACCAAAATAACAAGAAAGTCTCCCACAAAGTGGAACTCCCACCTTAACGATCTGCCTCTCACACTCTCCTGTCGCCGCAATAGGTCAAGAGAGGACACCATCACTACTACACTCTGCCTGAACTTTCAATTCAATTTTATTTATATAGCGCTTTTTACAATGTTACATTGCTTTAAACATAATACTGTGATATAGTAAACAAAAAATGAAATTATAAAAAGTATCAGACAAGTTCAACACAATGCATGGTATTATTGCAAATAGTAAGTGCAAAATGTATATTAAAAACAATTCATGGATATTATGTTTATAGCTATAGATACTTACCCATCTGAAAAGTCATAATACATGTCAGAATGCTGTTCCTTGACTTCAGTTCTGCATTTAACACTGTAATCCCCTCCAAGATAATCTCCAAGCTCTGCCATTTTGGAATCAGCACATCCCTCTTCAACTGGACTCTGGACTTTCTGACTAACAGACCTCAGTCTGTTAAGTTAGATCATCTCTCCTCCTCCATCATCACCCTGAACAGTAGCGTGCCATAGTGCTGAGCCCTCTTCTGTACCTCTTCTGTTCACCCATGACTGCATTCCTGTTTATGGCTCCAACACCATATTCAATTTTGCAGATGACACCACGGTGGTAGGTCTGATCAAAGATGACAATGAGTTGAAATATAGGCATGAGGTGAAGCACTTGGCTGCGTGGTGTGCCACCAACAGTCTGGATATAAACACCCAGAAGACCAAGGAGATCATTGTGGACTTCAGGCGGACTAAGAGCCATGCACACACCCCCATCTAGATCAGCAGGATGCTTTTATCCAAAGCGACTCACAGTGTGAGGAAAACACAGATTCCATTGCACTCACATACTATATTTAAGTCTAATGCTTAATAAAGCTGTTTCTGTTCACATATTTTCATTATATTTCCATCATCAGCCATGGGGAACGAGTATGAAATATAGCGGCTGAATGTGACCATAGCTGCTTCTAGGCTAAAATCCTAATTTACAAATCAGACAAAAACACCATAAACAACTTAAGAACAGCAGCTGTACAGTGATTACAGATATTTCTACATGTAAAATAATCATTAGTGAGAAAGATAGAAGCATCTTTCTTATTTGTTTCCCTCACAGAGCGCAAATCCTCTGTCTGGTATAAAACTATGTGCACTACTATCTATTTAAAGACAAACTAAGGTTTGTCTAAAAAATTGCTATATAGGTCACTAATTGCTTGATTTTTTTTAAATGGCACTAAGGGGGTCTGAAACCTTCAGCTATAAAAATTGGACAATTAATGGACAATAAATTGGACAAACGCAGTAGGAGGAAAAATGTATTTTTTTTTTCAGAAAATGTAAAATGCCAGAAACATTTTTTCTGCAGGAAAATGACGTCATAGGATCAGAAGAAGCTATAGAATCAGGAAAAATCAGATGCACAATTTTTGACCATGAGGGGGCGCCGGCTCCAGACAATGAGGATGATGAACCATGGCAACGTTCGTTAAGATATACAATTGCTTTCATAAGATATTTCATTTTGCATCAAAATTCAAAATGGCCGACACCCAAAATGGCTGACCAAGGAATTTGGATATGGTTCGACACAGAATGCCTCAAGGAATCCAAAGAGAACACTCTCCTGGTTTTAGGCGAGTGGTTTTAGTAGGTTTAAGTTTCAAAAGTAGGTTTAAATTTTCAAAAATAATTGCAAAAATATAAAATGTTTCATCTCCTGTGATGAAACTGTGCATGCGCCTTCAGGTCATGCCTGTGATGACGTATTAAGTTTCATCTCAATACACAAAGTTTTGGTAAGATACAGCCTTATATCTATTTTGGCGTGCTCATTGTGAAATTTGTTAAAGCGAATTTCAGAGAACACCTGGGTGTAAAAACATTTAATAATGAAGAATTGTGTGTATTCTGTATATAACTCCTATACATTTGTTCTGTGTGGTTTATGTGGGATCCCATTTGGTTAGCTCTTCTTGTGAGGTTTCAGTGGGATCAAAGGATTCCCCCTGCTGTGCTCCTATCAGGAAATCTCTGTAGGACATTTGTTACCTGGTATAAAGCTTTGGGTTAAGTTTCAGAAGACGGCTATGCTACACGAGCATCTTCAATAAAACTGTTTTCCCCTGAACTTGGTCCAGCTTCATTTATGTACTAGAAGCATTCTAGTACATTTGCGAGCCACCCAATGACTGCTCAGCCAAATTCAAGGAAAATCTAACAATAACTTTTTGTCATCATTGACTTTAGATGCTATGTACCAAATTTTGTGTAGATCTGTTTTTCTGAAAATTCAAAATCATAACAAAAAATTAATTATGGAAAATGACATATGATGCGTTGCAATTGGCATGAGCCAAGAAGTTAGAGGAAAAAAGAATTTTGTTTCTATGACTTAAAAGACTAAATTTTGTTCAACAGCAATCTGTGTGCAAACTTTCAAGGTTCCATGGGCTGCCATAAACTTCAAGAGCAGAAGAAGGAAATTAATAAATACAACAAGGGTCTTCTTCCGTTTGGGCTTGACCTCTAATAAGAAAGCTTATAGATACAATAGGGGTATCCGCCCCTTCAGGGCTTGAGCCCTAATAATCTGAAAACTAACTTTCAACTCATTTTTAAGATATACCCTCTCTCCCACATGCCAAATCAAAATAAACATCTGTACAGTCGAGATACAGTCTAAGTAATTCCCCTTTAATTTGAAACATAGCATATAATTTGAAACATTTGGTGTCAGTTTGATGTCTGAACATGAGAATTACATTGTCATATAGGCATGCAGGCCAGTTTTTATGTAAAATTTCGTCTGTCATTGCTGAAATACAATCCTGGAAAAAGGTGCTTAATGCAATAGAAGAACCAATTTTGGCTGTACGGATTAATAAGGATCCTTTAACATCTGTAGAACCTTTGTTTCACAAAAGGTTCTTTGAAATGAAAAATGGTTCTTTAGGCTATGAAATGATAAGAAATGGTACTTTGGAGGACCACTGTCCCACTGTTCCTAAATTACAATGCAATTATTTTTCTAACACAATGTACAAATAGTATGTCTCACACACAAATGAACTTTTTTCTTGCAAGATCATAAATTGCTTCACAAAACTATTTTGAGCAAATTACAATCAATTTTGTATGAAATACAAATAGTTTAATGAATTTGTGATGATAACATTAGAGTTGGTCAACTCTAATGTATCTTACAATATCTTGTATGTTCAATATCTAGTCAAAAATCTAAGCCCACACAAAATATTTTTATCATGAATTATCAAAAAAATGTAGCACATCTGAAACTCAAATGCACAACAAAAAGCAGTATCATACAATCTAATTTATTAAGGACTTTCTGTTTATACATGATGTACAAAATGTATAAACTTTACATAACTCAGTAAGTACTCAGTTACACTGTTAGCCAAAGTGTGTTGTATTTTTGGTACAACAATGAAGACAAACACTATGGTACTAGTTTTCTTATCGGATTTTGAACTTGTTTAGGTTTTAAGTGATGCAGATGCATTTTAAGACAGAGAAAAGTGTGAGAGCTGCTAATCAAGGTTTAGAAGATTACGGTCACCTCAGTTTTATCTGAGGGGTGATTCATTAATGAGCTCAGCAAGGCAGGAAACAATGAAATGATGAGAGCTATAAAAATATTTTTAATCCTCACGCGTCATATTCAAGTCTCTTGAATTAGGCAAATATGTATTAAAGAGTGTATTAAAGAGAGAAATATACATATTGCATTTAAATGCAAACATGGAAATAAATTTAAACAATGATAAAACAAATCTTTAATTTAGACCCATGTCACGCAGAATAAAAGATCTTAAACATTTTGGTTTAGACAAAATTTATCAGCACATTTACTAAAAACACAAAGTAACATTGCCCTTTTCTTTCTGTCGCTGATGTTGAAAATTACACTAAAATCATGTTTATATCTGTATTCTGCTCTGATTTAGTCTACAATAATGAAAGAAGGAGCAGTCTGGTGCAAGTTTCCAGTTGTGGCCAGTGATGAGTAGTTGTGTTACTCCTGTTTGACCTCTCCAATAAGTTTTCTCTTCACTCGTGAATACGGACTCAGGTCATCATCCATGATGAAGTCATACAGGACCTTCACCCATGATGTGTAAGATGGAAGATCTTTGTAGTATTCTGCTGCTATTTTCCTCACCTGGTGGAAAGAACCGAACAAATTATTTTAAGCTAAAAGCAATTTTTCACTTACCAATAAGGCTTAAGCAATGGTCAACTGCTGAATAGAAAGCTGGGACAGGAACACTACATCCTATGGGTAATAGATGTTATGTGGTAGACACAATATATTAACATTCCCATAAAGTAGTACACATCTGGAAACTACTAGAAAGGACCCTATCCACTGATAGGGTGCCTAGCCACAGCAGTGAGGTACCTACGATGCACACGAATACCAGGCCTGGTATACAACTCCTCCGTCGAGTTGTCTACCAGAGGTGCCAAGAGAAAGCCCTTAATGTCCCCCGTAGTAATAGTAGGAGAGGAATGGTGCACAATATTATCTTGAAAGAGGGGAAAGATGCAGGAGCAAGCGGTACACCCACCCGATTAATGTTTAATTACCCTGGAATACATGGGTAGTATATGGGTGCACACGAAGGATATAAAACCTTATGAAGGTATTGGGTCTAGCACAGCCTGCTCCTCTAAATATGTCTGCTAGGGAGGCACCCCTTGCCAGAGCTGGGTCTGTCTTTCCAGCAGGAGCGCTTGCAGGTTTACCACCTGATTCCAAAAATAGAAAGTAGTAGGAACCTTAGACACGTATCCATGCTGGGGTCTCAGAACCACATGGGAGAAGCCTTGCCCAAACTCCAGGCAGTCACTGGCCACAAAGGCCTTTTCTTGTTTCTCACCCCCAAGTATTCAACACTCATCAACCGTGTGAAGCCATCAGTGAGGACCATCAAAGTGTGGCCAGACGGGGCAGACACTCCAGAACAGGTTTCAAAACACAGACTGGAGTGTGTTTGCTTCTCAGGCAACACGTGGCGCTCACATGGACATAGACAACTACACCTCCTCTGTTCTGGATTATATCAACACCACCACTGACAGCCTTACAACTCAGAAACAAATCATAACATACCCAAATCAGAAGCCATGGATGAACAAGGAGGTGCGCCTCCTGCTGAAAGCATGCAACACTGCCTTCAGATCAGGTGATGCACAGGCCTACAGCACTTCCAGGGCAAATCTGAAGAGGTGCATCAAAAAGGCCAAGCACTGCTACAAGCTAAAATAGAGGATCACTTTTCCAACTCTGACCCTCGACGCATGTGGCAGGGTATCCAGGACATCAGCGACTACAAAACCAGCAATTCCACCCCCACAACCACAAATGCCTTCTTCCTGAACGAGCTTAGTGACTTCTATGCTCGGTTTGAGAGAGACAATAACGAAACCGCCACCAAGCTCACACCTTTAAATGATCACCCGTCCATTACATTCACCTCCACTGATGTTAACACTGCACTGAGCCGGATCAACGCGCACAAGGCTGCCGGGTTTTACAGACCTTTTTAACATGTTTCTAGCTCAAGCAGCTGTGCCAGCATGCTTCAAATCCACCTCCATTGTGCCAGTGCCGAAACACTCCGGTCCAATATGCCTGAATGACTACCGCCCTGTGGCACTCACGCCCATCATTATGAAGTGCTTTGAGCGGCTGGTCCTGGCACACCTTAAGGACTCTCTCCCGACCACACTGGACCCATACCAGTTTGCCTACCGCAAAAACAGGAGTACGGAGGATGCAGTCTCCACAGCGCTGCACTCTGTATTCACACACTTGGACAATAAAAACACCTATGCACGAATGCTGTTCGTGGACTTCAGCTCAGCATTTAATACTGTCATCCCCTCCAAGTTAATCACTAAACWTGGAGACCTGGGCATCAACTCATCCCTTTGCAATTGGATTATGGACTTTCTGACTAACAGACCCCAGCATGTTAGGTCAGGCCACATCTGCTCCACTACCATCACTGTCAACACCGGGGTACCTCACGGCTGTGTGCCGAGCCCTTTCCTCTACTCCCTTTTCACCCTCGACTGCAGGGCCTTGAATGGATCTAACGCCATCATCAAGTTTGCAGACGATACTATGGTGATTGGACAGCAACAACGATGAGACTGCCTAGGAGGTCCAGCACCTAACCACGTGGTGCACAGACAATAACCTGCCCCTTAACACCACCAAGACTAAGGAGCTCATTGTGGACTTTAGGAGGGGGAAAGGAGGCACACACGATCCCATCCACATCAACAGGATGGTTGTTGAGCATGTCTCCTGCTTTCCTGGGGTTCCTGGGGACCCACATCTCAGAGGACCTGTCCTGGACCTCCAACACCTCCAGCCTTGTCAAGAAGGCTCACCAGCGCCTCTTCTTCTTGAGAACATTAAAGAGGAACCAGATGTCCTCTTCCATCCTAGTGAACTTCTATCGCTGCACAATAGAGAGCATCCTAACCAACTGTGTCACAGTCTGGTATGGGAGTTGCTCTGTCGCGGAGCGCAAGGCACTGCAGCGGGTGGTAAAAACCGCCCAGCGCATCACTGGAACTCCACTTCCTGCTATTGAGGAGATTCAACAGAGACACTGTCTGCGTCGAACACGGAGTACCCTCAAAGATTCATCTCACCCCGCCCATAGACTGTTCTCTCCCCTGCCTTCTGGCAGGCGCTTCAGGAGCCTGAGGACTAGAACCAGCAGACTGAGGAACAGCTTCTTTCCAAGAGCTGTCTCCTTACTGAACTCTGTGACTCAGTGATTCCACTACACTCTTAAATAAATTATTATTACACTCTTAAAGTAAATGTTATTTACTTTACAGGACCATCAATGCACTACTCAACACTACCGCCCACAGACTGTTCTCTCCCCTGCCTTCCTGCAGGCGCTTCAGGAGCCTGCGGACCGGAACCAGCAGCCCGAGGACCATCAATGCACTGATGGACTGTCTACACATTCATCTGCACGCCAGTTTATCATATCTACACATTTACTGCACAATTCTTTGTCAACACATTTATTTGCACTACATTTACTGCACAATTTGCACCCCAGTACTTTGTACTGACTATTGTTATAACATAATCTACTACACTGTTGAACTACGTTGCACTACCCTTTTGTACATTTCTGTTTATATCCAATTCTGTTAATTTCAGTAAAATTTATATCAAATTCAATGCACAACAAAAAGCAGTATTATACAATCTCTAATTTATTAAGGACTTTCCGTTTATACATGTACAAAATGTATAAACATTTACATAACTCAGTACTCCACTGTTAGCCAAAGTGTGTTGTATTTTTGGTACAACAATGAAGACAAACACTATGGTACTAGCGTTTTTATCGGATTTTAAACTTGTTTAGGTTTTAAGTGATGCAGATGCATTTTAAGACAAGATAAATGTAAGAGCTGCTATAGAGAAGCAAAAACAGTCTTTTAGGCTCTGCACACCAGCCCGCTTATATACCCAGATATCCAGGGCAGAGCAAGTTTTTGCTGGTGGATGGGGCAGTGGAATTTTTGCTTCCACTGAGAGCTGGCTCCTCAATCTCTTCTGAGCTGGAAAATAAGCTCATTCTAGCAGCTTTGGATGACAATCTGACTGATCAGACAGAACAGCTTTCTCTTTACGCCACATTTGATTAACTGGTTTAGGTTGTTACTTGCGCTGTCGAGAAACTGAGCCTTGAGTGGCCAGATAAATGACAGCACATTAAAACATCTAAGTTGGATAGAGAACAGCCTCCCCATCATAATCTCCCTCTAAGCATTAACCCTCTAAGCCTTGTAGGGTTACTTCTAACCTGGTGGGCAAGGCATATGCGGCAGCAGGTCAGGCTGGTGCATCACTGCACACCATGGAGGTTCTGCAGGCATACCAGGCTGACTTGCATAAAGACCTAGACCAGGGCGGGGTGTTAAAAGCGGACGTGGTTTAGGAGCTCTGTAGAGCCACAGACTACATACCTAAGGTGCCCGCTGCGGCTGGTCACCCTTTGGTACTTTAAGATTTCTGTCCTCTGCCTTTTCTGCTTCGCTGGAGTAGGAAAGGTTGCATTTGTTGTGTCCAGTTAGAGCTTTGAGGATCTATGTCCACCACTCAAGCCAGTGGCATAAGACCTTTCAGCTCTTAGTCTGTTAGCCAAAGACGGGCACAGCTGAGTGCCCGTCTCACTGGATCACAGATGCTATTACCCTTGCCTATATGGCCTGTGACCTGGTGTCACCTCTGGGCATTAGAGCCCATTCTACTAGGGGTATAGCATAATCTAAGGCTCTGTCTAGGGGAGCATCGCTAAGTGATATTTGTGCTGCAGCAGCCTGGTTCTCTCTGCCCACATTTATTAGATTTTATAGTTTAGACTTGAATATAGACTTGAACTCCAGGCACTCAGGTCTTCCTGGACTGACAAGTCTAAATCTGCTTCTAATGCTCTTGTGCTCATGATCACAACATCCAGGGGCAGGCTTTCCCTCAACGTTCGAGGCTTACCTCGAACATTTCAGGTTACATATGTAACCCGGTTCCCTGAGACAGGGAACAAGGCGCTGCTTCGCCACAATTTGTGCTCACCTGCATGGTCTTTCTTCAGATTTAAGCTAATGTATTTTGCAGGCGCCTTTTAAAGGCATTGTTGTACGCAATGCTATGTCATATGACCTTGAACTTGCCTATAAATAGGATTGGTTTTACACATGTTCAGACCTCAGTGCACCTGAAGCATGCGCTTCCCCATAGCACCAAATATGACGCAGCTTCTCGTTTCATGTCTCAGGGAACCGGGTTACAAACATCCAGCACTAAAGTTGCTGTGTTCAAGTATTATGATGTTCCCTAGCATTGCTGGTGGCCCGCACAGCAAACAGAACTGAACCAAAATCGTGATATGAACCGAACCATGACATTGGCATATACATCTCCAGGGCCGAACACAATGGGGCGACTTCTGGCCTGATAACATCTATGTGCCAATGCTCAGCTGTAGTCACAGCACCATCTGCTAGCAAAAGAAACTAAGGGTTACTCTCTCGATCACAGGGAGAATAGGCTTCTTGGCTAAAGTCTTATTTCTAAACTAAATAAAACATAGAAGCCTTTATCTCTCAACCCATTTTCTTACATTTCATAATAAAATCAGATGAGCTCAGTGCTGAGTCAAACGTGGAGTTCTACTAAGGAAAAAGTTATCTACACCTTGGATGGCCTGAAGGTAAGTAAATTAACAGCAAATTTTCATGTCTGGGTGAACTGCCCCTTTACGGAGGCTCTGTTTCAAAAGCCAAATTATGAATAAAAATGGCAATCTACATTATGAAAGAAACATTCAAATAAGTTTGAGTCTATGCTATAAATGTTTTACAATTAAACAAATATAAAAATACAAAAACAATACTGTGGATTATATATGAAAATATTACCAGTGTGCAATTTCAGTTGCCTGTAAATTAAAACTGGAGATCTTACCGTTGGTAGTCTGCATCCTGGAATGCTGGGGAAGTCGTGGTGCTCGTTGTGGTATCCAACATTGAAAGTGAGGAGATTGAGTGACCCATAGTAAGAATAGGTCTCATGGCCTTTGAGAAACATATAATGTTCAGCAATGAAGTGTCCTGAGATGGGATGGAGGCCCATCCCTAACATTGAGCCCATCATCATGTACACCACAGGCTTAACTCCCCAGATCCAGTGGAGGAAGGCATTAAAGGTGAACTGCACTGCTACATTAACAAGTTCTAGTTGACTGATGGGCTTGGGGTTAATGCACAATGGCCGAATGGCATAAAAGAGTGGCTGAAATGTTATCCAGATCAGCTTGCGTAAACGAGTGCAAAAGAACCAACCCTCAAAATCTGTGGGTATGTCAACATCCACACCATCTCCACCCAAATATCGATGGTGGTCTAGGTGGTAGCGCTTAAAAGATGCAGAGTAAGGTAAACCAATGGGAAGATTGGCAAAAATGGCAAACCAACGGTTGCATTTTGCACGGTTGTTACCAAAAGCAGTGTTGTGAGAGATCTCATGAATAGCTAGTGTCATTGAATGGTTAAGGCAACTTCCAAAAGCATATGTCCAGAACAACACCCATTTCCAGGGCAGGTCCTTCACCAAGTAGAAAGCCAAGAACTGGACTGCAACCATTGTACAGACTATCCATTTCAGCCTGGGGTCTGGTCCCATCAGGGACTTTATCTCTGGATATTTAGCTGTCAAAACATAAAAGAGAAGTAAAAACACATTAAAGTTACCAGACAAAACTGTGGACAAAACAGCGTTTTCTGATGCAGAAATCGCCTATTAAAATTAGGCTATTTTCATGACAAATGAACAGGAACCTTATACCAATGACTTTAGACATCATTATAAAGTATGTAATTTCCTTTCCTCGACTGAAAGTGAGAAACATTAGTTCACACATCTTTGACTAATACAATACTTGGCTCATTTTCGGCTCATTTCACTGCTGTCCTCCATGTTGTGACGATTGAACACCTATGCGGTAGTACGTGCCAGTGCAGAATTGTGATGTGCAATCTAGAATGACATAAAAGTCGCATGAATTCTGATATGACTGTTCAGACTGGGGTCGCATTGCGAAACATCCAACCTGTAACTTCAGACTTGGACAGAATAATGTAGAGACAAGTTCTAAAAGGGATTTGTGATATCTTAAATGATGTTGTCATGGTAAGATGATTGAAATGTAATTAACTGGCACACACACATCATACTGGTTGGCCGTTAGGTGTGAGTAAAAGCTTAAACAGGGACGAGTTGGGGGGGGCTCTGTAGTGATTTCCGTTTGACTAATGTGATGGAGTTAGTTCTACCTACAGTCACCAAACTTGGCACATGTATAGTCCTCATCAAGCCAGCCAACTTTCAAAATTACATTCATTAGCGCCGCCCAACAGGAAGTCGTCCATTTTGGATTGTATGTGGATTTTTGTCAATTACAGGCTCTGAATTTTTAAATACTCCTATTGGATTTATGTGATTGTCACCAAATTTGGCAAATATTATGCCCATTGAAGATGCTAAATTGTGAAGGGATTTTTGATATCTCAAACGGTGTTATCATGGCGAGGCAATAAATAAATGGCAAAAAGTGAAAACAGTGCTCCTAATCTCAGCTCGTTACCTGTATAAAAGACATTTGGGAGCCAGAAATCTTGCTGATTGACAGAGCCTCTATCAATCATGAGTCATATAATACCAGTCATAGGCCTATAAAACAATGAAAAGCCTCTATTTAAAGCCTCTTTAAAGCCTCTATTTACATATTTAAAGCCTCTATTTACATCAATAATCTAAAAAACTAAGCTGTGAGGGAGAAGTGTTTTAAAAACTAAATAATAACAACAAAAATTTGAATTGTAGTTTCATTTAAAATTTGTTAATACCTTTTTTATTACTCTGCTTAATCAGCACATTTGTTAATTATTTATATAATCCTAATTAGGCATGACTATGCATGTCTTAGTTAATACCTCTTTTTTCCAGGAACAATTGTTAGATCTCACAGAAGATAACTTGCATTTTCAATGCAAACAAGTTAACATTAATTATATGTGTGTTTATTAATACACTTAATGATGCCTGCCAAGTA
>JAZGTK010015577.1:0-13144 GCA_036877625.1 Ambastaia sidthimunki
AGATTTAGTAGTGGTTGATGTTTTGCTGTGCAGAAATTAATTTATTGTACTGTTCTGCATTACTGAGGTTTTCCTTTTTCAAACTGATAGTTATTTCCCTAGTCGTAACTCAGTCCCTCCAAATTGCCTTTCTGTTATTTAATGAGGCGTTTTGGAAAAGAAATGTCCAGATGATTAGAGAGCGTGGCAGTATAACAGGGTGTGTGAGGAGCAGAAGAGTCAGATGAAGGAAGAGAGAATGTGAATGTGTAATAAGACAAACGAGAAGAGCAGCACAGAAGTTATAACTGAAGTTCTTTCATATAAATGAATTGCTTTTGAAAGACTGCTAAATAATGAGGATTGGCTGTACAGTGCCATATTGGGGAGCCTGTGTGTGTCTATATGCTTTGTATTGTTGAGTGCATCTCTGCTCAGTAAGCCCTCAGTGCTATTGTTAGGTCAATAACCTCTTGTCAAAATAAAGGTCACTATTTGTAATGATGGATGCTGCTGTTCTGGGTTGGTTAAATGTGCTTCTTAAATGGCACAGTGCCCACAGTAATATCTCAAAGTAATGCTTATTGTTGCAAAAAATGGTTCCATTGTTTATTAAAATCGTGCAAGCAATTGTTGAAAGTCTTTGCTTTTTCTGCAGCTCAGGCCATAGAGCAGCGGCTGAGGAAGATCGACCACACGGCTATCCATCCTCACCTGCTTAATATGAAGATCGGGCAAGGAAAATATCAACAGGGCTTCTTCCCCAGATTACAGGCGGATGTGCTCGCCTCAGGGCCCACCAGCAACAAGTGAGTCCTGCAAATCAAAATGGTTTTAAAGCTGCAATCCATAACCTTTAGCTCTTTATCGCCATCGCCATCAAATATAAAATGGCAGCCATTTTTGCTGTCCAAATTGAGTCATTTTCTCTACATGGATGAGTTAAATTCTGGGCAACTACTTTAAAGACATGCTACAAACGCTACACCTTCTTAATCACCCACATACATAGCAATTGAGTTTTTATTTTTTTTACTTTGGGTAAGGTATAGAGACAGTTTTGAACACTGAACTGTTATGTACTTGCTCAATGCGAAAGTGTCCATTTTAAACAGATTATATATTGCAGCTCTTACACAATTTACGACAGTGCATTAATACTTACTAATTAAAAATTAAATATACAGTAAGTAAATATTATTTTGATCTTTGCACCTTTTGCGTTACTTGTTAGCTCTAAATTTTAGCTAATTTCACCTGTTTTGGGACTCATTTGGTCAAATTGTTCATTTAAAATATCTACATCGATTAAAATCACTTAAGAAGAGCAATTCAAAGTTACTCAATCCTTTATAAATTAAAAAAAAGATCTCACCTTTTCTATTTGAGCTTGTATTGGTATATTTTTAAACAAGTATGAATGTGTGTGTGTGTGTGTGTGTGTGTGTAACTTTAATTCAAAATGTTCTTTCAGCAGGTGGTCCAATCGTACATGCTCAACTCAGCGCAGAGTGGAACGTCACAGACAACCGAACGAACATCTCGTGCTAGACAATGACCTCAGAGAGGTGAATTTGTGTTATTTCTTCCCTTTCTTCTGTTGTCTATCTTTTCATCCTGTTCTGTGTGTAGCTGTTTTGATTCTGTTTTCCCATAATTCCTCTCTTATTGAGTTGAACTCTTCCGTACTGTTTTTGACTGCAGGGCTCTTATTTGTCATATGTCGTTTGATAAAGCCGTTTTTGTAAACGTATGGACAGATTCACAGAAAGAATTAAATTACAGTGATTCTAATGCAGTTATGACATGGTCATAAGCAGTGAATCTTGCTAAATTGCTGAGTACAGACGGCATGCATGCGGCATTCCTCAGGGCTGCAGAAGATTTCCATGAAATTTGACTTGTAAATAAATCATGATGAATCATGTGAAATGCAAAGGCCTCTTGGGATTTTGTGAATCTGCCTGATCTTATTTCGCAAGTCCTATTTCCTGATTCATGTTTCTCTTGTTTTGTTTTGAGCTCGCTTTTCTTTTTAAGTTTTGTCTCACTGTGCACGCTGCCTCTCTTTTTGCCATGTTCTATTCTTTCCTTCATCTTTTGTGTGTTTGTCTGGATGCTGTGGGGTGTGGGCTGTACCACCTCACGGCAGGTGGAGGGGTGTTTGCTCATGCAGAACTCTATGGCTTTCTGGGAATGGGATAAGGCGCCACCCCCGCCTGTTAAACCGCCCAAAAAGTCCTTCTCGGCCTGCTGTCTGGTATGTGGAGGCCAAACATTTTTAACATGCTCGTAACAAACTCCTCCCTGGACTCCAAATTCCTTTAAGCTCCTCTGTCAGACCCAGTGACCTTTTGATCTCTTCTGCCCTCAACACACGCTCTTATAAACCACAGTTTCTGTAGTGAGCGCTTGGCAGCCTAGCCGTTCAACGATCACAAACCCTACACTGACCCCACAACAAAGAATCCTCTACTGTGTCAACCTATTTGCTGTGTGATTGAAGTTTGTCTCCACTTGTACCCCACGGCAGCTGTTTCCTTGTAAATAAAACTCTAAAGCTTTAAAGTATCATATTGTTCACTTTCATAGCACTTTATTTTTTCCCCTTTTTAAAAATACAAGTTTTCTTCTACTTCAGTTTAGTGTTTCTTCTGGTACATAGTAACAGGCTGTTTTTGGTACTGTACCTTTAAGAATTTTAAATGTAAATTATGTCTCTTATGAGTCACCTTTCTATCTGTGAAAGTTGCGCCCCTATTGGCTGGTTGGCAAATAGTAAATGTGTGAGTTTAAATGTAACTATATTGGTTACTGAAAGGCAGAGAGTGTATTTAGACCTACTTCACTATGTGTATGTCTCATACATGTGTGTATGTCCTGATCTCTTTGTAGAAGTACATGCAGGAAGCCCGTAACCTGGGGAAGAACCTGAGACAACCCAAACTATCTGACCTCTCACCTGCGGTCATCGCTCAGACCAACTGGAAGTTTGTGGAGGGTTTACTGAAAGAATGCAAGATGAAGGTCAGGATAAATATAACATGGATACAGATACTCATGGATCTTCAGAGAGAATCAAGTTTGTCTAGCATGATGTTCATGGTCTTTACTGGTGTTATCTGTTGTCTTCTCAGACCAAGCGTATGCTGGTGGAGAAGATGGGGAGAGAGGCTGTTGAACTGGGTCATGGAGAGGCAAACATCACCGGGCTTGAGGAGAACACACTCATAGCCAGTCTGTGTGACCTTCTGGAGAGAATATGGAGCCACGGCCTGCAGGTCAAACAGGTGTGTTTAAACACTCGCCCCGTCTGCCCAGTCTGTTGCCCTGCCCCAAACTCATACCATTGGTTGGACTGGTCAGGATGCTCAGACAAACAATGTTTACATACCACCACAGTTTTTGGAAAATCAACCCTACAAAAGGCTTACTAACATCTGTTTCTCCATAGAAGAATATATATTTTTTGCAGCAGCAAAACTGGACACTTCAGCTTTAAGGCATTTAATGGTCTGAACCTGTTTGCTGTCATATGTCTTCATAGGGGAAATCTGCATTGTGGTCACATTTATTGCACTACCAGGCCAGAGAGGAGAAGAACGAACTGCAGTCAGAGTCTCCAGGTAAATATTTTCCTCATTATTAAAGACAGACTCAAACAGCTCCCAGCAAACAATTTAAAGCCAGTTCTAAGCCTGATGTTTGTTCCTTACTCCACAGTGTCTAACGGGCAGGATAAACGGAAGCCGGAGTCCAGTGTTGGTCTTCCTGCATTACGTGTATCTGTCATACAGGATATGAGGTGGGTTCACTGCCCGAGGACAATTTAACACGTAAACAACAGTAGTGCAGAAACTAATGGTTTGATTGGGTAATAATTCAACTGGGTAATTTGTAAATGATGGTTCTTGCAGTTTAACCAAAGCATAGCAATGTTACACCCACATTGTTTTGTTGCTTGTGGCCTCTCCAACCCACATAAAGTCAATTATACCATGTTGTTCTCTCTCTCCCTTTTTCTCTCTCTCTCTCTCTCACTTGCTTGCTCAGACACATTCAGAACATGGGGGAGATTAAAACCGATGTAGGTCGAGCACGTGCGTGGATCCGTCTGTCTCTGGAGAAGAAGCTGCTGTCCCAGCATTTAAAACAGCTGCTGTCTAACCAGACTTTAACCAAGTACTTAACACACATCCACCCACTTCAATCTACACACACACACACACACCTGCAGACCTAGATACTCACAATACACACACTAAAATACACACACTAATTCCGAAACATGCAAATATAAGTACACTTGGTGGTAACCAGTATGCACCTGTTAAAGAATATGTGACACTCCCACAGGAAGCTGTATAAGCGTTACGCCTTCTTGCGTTGCGAAGAGGAAAAAGAGCAGTTTCTCTTTCATCTCCTGAGTCTGAACACCGTGGATTACTTCTGCTTTACCAGCGTCTTCACCACCATAAGTACGTTCCTGAGAAAGATACACAGATGCATACACACAGCTGTCTCCATCTATCATGTCCTGCGTTTGTGTATGACATCACCATGAATGATTGATGGATTGAGGCACAGGGAATTAATATTTATGTGTTGGTATTTTTAAAAATATAGATGTTACATTAGTTTGTCAAAATATATTTCCAGTGGCATTATATCAATCAATCAATCATAAAACGTACAATTTGTTTAAACAATGTGCTAGGTTTTTCCAGAGGAATCCCAAGTTTATCCTGATCTTTTCAAAATCCCGCCCTACTAAGATATTTTAGCCAACCTGGTGTTAGCACACCTGAACATGCAAAATGATTGACAGGCAGTGAGTGATTCTGATTGGCCAGTCACAAGATTAGCTAAAAACGCAGAGGCCTATTTCAGTGACGTCTGTTATGTAGTGGGAGCATTGAATATGCTGCAAGCAATTCCTTTAGTTGGAAAAATGTTTTGTGTTTACTGCCCGAATACATATTCACACATTCTTTTTCCCCAAGTGATTCCGTACCGGGCTGTCATCATTCCCATCAAGAAGCTAAGTAACGCCATGACGACGTCTAACCCCTGGCTGTGTGTATCTGGTGAACTGGGTGACTCTGGCATCCTGCAGATCACGAAGAATGTTCTGGAAATGACGTTTGATGTGAGTGCCCTGACATCACGCTCGGTCTGTTCTGCTCTCTGTTCAGGACAGAAACTGTAGCTGAATAGTTGAAACTGATACTGCGGATTTATTTTGAGTGTGGCACACATTTTATCTTCCTGGGGGACTGAAACATTTCATATTTCCTGCTGTTCTCAGAAATGATTGTGCTGATTTTTGAACATCTGTTAAATATCAATGCATATTCATATTTAACCATTTAATTGTATTTAATTGCTGGTACTGCATTCCCATGTCATAAGTTATTTCATTAGATTCTCATTACTGTAATACAATACTTTCTCCTCGAAATATCGCAATACAGCTAAAATACAAAACAGCAAATACTATCACAATGTAGAAACATCTTGCTTTTTTCAGTAAAAGATTACTGTAGTTTAAAGACCTGAAATCTCTGTAAACAATAATAATCTATAGCTTTAAGTAGATATTATTTGTTGCCCGGCCTCTTAGAGATGATCCTTGGGAAGAACTCAAAATCACTGCCATTTGTCATGCTATCAATCACCCGTCATGTTCTAACTCATTCTGTGTCCTCTCACAGTCTGCCTTTAGGCCTCACACGCACTTCTCCATCGCATTCAAGGTTAGGTGCACATCCCTCCATTTTATCTTTCCCTCTGTCTCTCCATCAATCTCATCCTCCATTTATCTACTCCTAGATTCCGAGATATCTTCTCTTTGTCCTCTTAATTTCCCAGCTCCTAGCTTTCAATTTTGTCAAGTTTCAGGCATTTTTAATACCACAGACTTGCACTTTTGTGGGGAAAAGCTGGATAATAGAAGTTAAAGCTGCTGTAAGCAATTACTTTAATATTATAAAACTGTAAGAAAACTTCTGTTGTCTTATTTTGTAAAAAATAAATCAGTAGTTCAGTCTTACAACATTAACAGCTGGCTTCAAGGGTTCTGATTGGCTAACACGTGGGGCGTGATAACTTACAGCAGCTTTGACATCATGTGACCAAGAGTTTAATTGTCCACTGCTGGTGTTTCTACTGCTCATTTTGAAAATGCAACACACCTTCTGACAGTGTTTCTGACTTACAGACAGCCACTTAATGTTTCTGACACTGTTCTCTATCTGTGGCATGTCTGTGTCTTACAGTGTCAGAATCTCGGAAGGCTGACAACAGTGCAGCTGGGTCACGATAACTCAGGCTTGCTTGCCAAGTGGCTTGTGGATTGTGTCATGGTCCGGAACGAGACCACCGGACACACATACAAGTATTACATGCTCTTATCTCTCCACCCCCATCATTCTACCCACTTCATTTTCTCTCTCCCTCCATTTATGGTTTTTGTTTATTTAATTTGTTCCCTGTGCAGGTTCCCTTGTGGTAGGTGGTTGGGAAAGGGTGTGGATGATGGCAGCCTTGAGCGGGTTCTGATTGGTGAATTGGTAGTTCCGTGCAACGATGATGAAGGGGGGCGGACTCCACCCCTTCAGCGCTCGCCATCACAGATTCGGCGAATCAGCATCACGTCGCTTACTGGCCGTGGCAACAGTGAGTTTTAATGATGTTTCAGTTTAATGATGTTGTTTTAATGATGTTTTTCCTAAAACCCACTGAGCTGTCTTTCTGTGTACTATCAGTAGCTGCCTTCCAAGGCATCATCTTAACTGAAATGTAACCCCACACACCCCAAAAATAATGTTCCTCATTTTGAATGCATGGGAGTCAAATTACAGTTAAAATGCATTGTACGCTTAGTAACATGCCTATGTCAAACTCTGTTGTAACACCCAAAAAGATAAATATGCATAGAACTTGTATTGGGTAAAGTAGTAAATTTTTATTAATTAAAATTAAAAGCTAGCATTTCTCATTCACTGTGTTGTATGTTTTTTTGGGATTTTTTTGGGACAATGCATTCTGGGATTAAAATGACTTCTAAGTAGGCAGCTCACAAAGTTTTAAGTCACTTTAAACATTGAACAGAAGATGTCTTTCTGTTTGTGTATCATGCTGCTCATCTCTGTCCATCATTCTCACCAGAACCAACAACAGTTCAGATACAGGAATCCATCGGTGAAGCAGTAAACAACATTATAAAGCACTTTCACAAACCAGAGAAAGAGGTGAGTGTCTGTTTGTGAATACTATGGTCTCTGTCATTCCTTTATTTTAAACGCATCATCTATCTTTATCTGTCAGAGGGGCAGTCTGACGGTTCTGCTGTGTGGGGAAGGTGGTCTTGTTTGGGCCCTGGAGCAATTCTTCCATCATGGATTCCGCACGACTCGACTCTTTCAGAAAAATTTCTTTGTGTGGGACTTCTTTGGTAAGCTCAACTTAAATGTGTTAGCCTAATCTGGCAAACTCATATTAAATGTTTTTCTGTCCAAACAGTAAATATATTTAGTTCACTTACTCTGTTGATGGTGTTACTGTTTTTGGCCTAGTCCTCTCATGCTGTTGTTATGATTGGACTTGTTATGATATTACTTCAATGATATTTCCCAATTTTGCCCTAATAAAGTGGTATTATTGTGGCTCATATTGTGTTACTCCAAGCAGAACATCTTGGGCCGGCCTGCTATCATATTATCAAAGTTAATGGGAAATAAATTCCTAGTTTAGTGCAGGACACACAGTGGCCACTTGTGGATTTTGAAGTGAATTCATGACCTTTGGGTCCCTCTAATGGAGACATTGAAGAATGCCAACATATATTCTGACATGCAATTTATTGTTAAATAGTGTTTATTATAGATACAAGTAAATATGATTAGTTTACTATTTATAGAGATTTATAATGGAATATGTGTTTTGTAAATGTGTTTTGTACAGAAAGGGCAGTAGCGTTTATGGTGAATGCAGATAACATCGGAGACATACAGGAGACACCAGAGCCTCTTAGTTTTACTTGCGAGTCTTTGTGTCGCTACGTCAATGCCATTAACAACATGCCGCGCAACATCGGCAAGGATGGCAAGTTCCAGCTGCTGGTTTGCTTGGGGGCGAGGTAAGATGATGTGCTAATACAGACATGTATTGTTTTACGTACTTTATTTTTTTGTAAATTATGTTTATCCCATGCCACACAGAGACCGATTGTTGCCGCAGTGGCTCCCTCTACTGGCTGAATGCCCCGTCATCACACGCATGTACGAGGAGAACTCATTACTGAGGGACAAGCTCATGGTCAGCTCTCTTGTCGCCGTTCTGCAGACGCTCCACGACTTCCCCATCACCCTCGAGACCTCCCTTACGAAAGGCTTTGAACTTTAACTTACCTTGCCGAGGTCTTTCCAGCATCTTCCCCTCTCTGCTGCCACCCTCAGGGCCACAACGGTCCCAAAAGTTCCTCATGTTCTTGCTGTCTGGGGAGTAGAACCGAGGACTTATCAAAGCTTTTCTTAACCTGACTGTCTCCTGAGTCCCCAAAGAAATGAAACTCTGAACTTTGAAAATGTGTTTTGTAGCAGTTTGGGGAGTTTCAAGTCGAAAGCAGTGTTGAGAAGCATTTTTCAGAGCAATTTTTGACTTTTCCTGTGGATTTTGCGTTCAGATCTGTGGTCAATCTTGTCTGTGTGCGTGTGAGAAGACAGTGTTGCTCTTTCAAGTGTTTGTTCTTTGTGTGCCATCTTTAAACCACACTGTGGGAAGCATGTTATGGCAACATGTCTTAAGATAACAAGCATCTGTGAGTAGCTTAACTACTGCAGAGTCAATCATGTCCTAAACATTCAATAATGGCTGTATTAGAGTTCAAAAATGCAACTACAAAGAGTCAGACATCAATCTAAAGACAATTCAAACCAGTTTATAATTGATGTTTGTGAGTTTAAATTGATATGCTGGTTGAGTATTAATATGCAGGGAAGATTCTTACAACAAAACAATGGATAGTCAAAACCTTGGTGTTAATTTGAAACGTTCTCTATAAATGGTTAAACTTGTTGAATTAAGTTTCAGAGAAAATGGACATTCCAACATAATGTGAATTGCCGTGTTAAAAGATGTGTTCATATGTCTGATAGTGTTGTGTGTGCGTGTGCTTGTGTGTATGTCTGTGCAATTAACAATTTGGGAAAGATGTTTATTTTGCCAATGAGTATTAACTTCATTCATAGATGTATTTTATTCAACACTGGAAGTCAACACAAAGCAATAACACGCCTCTTTTAAAACCTGCTTGTCATCACCCTGGTAGTTACAAAGACTTAAAACGAAAGCATTAACTCCCACATAAAGATTAATAAGGAATCACTGGAGGGGTTCTGTAATGAAGATATTGTAAATCATACTACATACCACTAATTGAGGGTCTATGAAAGGCAGTGTTGTAAATCCATATGTAATTAATGCAGGCTTGCACGTCTCTTAAAAAATACCTGTGGCAGAAATAACCCTGTTTATGTTTTTATGCATCTGTTTAAACCTAATCTGCTTAAATTAGGATTTACACACAGACAGTTGTTACAGTTTTGTCTACGAATCACTTTCATTGTTGCATAATGTTACGTTTGAGTTTTGCTTTTTAACTCGACTCTCAGCATTTGATTCAAGAGCTGTATATGCGTGGCGCTGTAGCACGTTCAGTCTGTGTATTTTATTTGATTTCTTTTATAATGTATTTATTTCCTTGAACAATACTTGGTTACACTGGTTAATTTTTGGATTATTAACCTAATTTGTAGATGAATTATGCGGTAATCTGACACTGTACCATTTATTTATTTTTAGTAAAATTTCAGTCTCATGGGTTAAAAAATGTGCACGGGGAAATCCATCTTGTGTAAGTCTTTAAAACGGTTTGGTGCCCCAAGAGTTGCTGAAATCAAAGAGAATTCCTGTAGCTGGAAAAATCGGAAATCCGGAAACCTGTTTTTTGTTTCTGGTGATGCATGCTACATGTTTTAGATCTTAAAAAAGCACTGATGCTGTAAATGAATTGGTTCCTTTATGTCCTATTCAGGAATCATTCCATTCTGTTTAACCTGTTTTTTTTTCCAGTACATAAGAGCTTCTAACCAAACTTTTCCTCTTGCTCAATCATATTATTGAAGCTCCTGTGTAAAGTTAGTTCCTCCATGAGTTCTGTTGTTTATATTTATGAAGCAACTCATTAAAATTGCTCAGTATGTCTATACTTGTGTCTTCTCTGAACCTTTTATTTTAAGCAGTATGTGTGCAGATATGTTCTGACATTATTTCTAACTTAAGCATGCAGTACTTGCTGCAAGCATGCATGGCATTCAGAGATCAAATAGTTCTGTACTGCATTGTGCTATGAAGAGCATATTGTGTGTTATTTTTAGTTTAGGTCAATGCTAATGGCATGTACGACCCAAACATTTTACACTTACCTAACAGATGTCAAAAATAGCTCATATAACGGAAGTGTCTATAAATAACAAAACTAGGCCTCGTATTCGTGTTATGCGGTACAGACACTGATGTCAGATCAATAAATTACTATAATCGCAAAACGAAAATTAAAATCTTGCTACAATAAAGTCCCCAGGAATTATCTAAATTTCATTGGGGGTTTTTTCCAATATGAGACGTGCCTCAAAAAAGCCCGTTTAAACCTATATAATTTATTTTAAAGGCTTAATAAAACAGCTCTATAGAACTATATATGGAAATGAAATATATTTTGTGTGCACTGAGACTGCTGTCGACATGTGCTCATGGCTGACGGACACGGAGCAAAATAATAGGGCGCTCCGTCCGACATCTGCTCTCCCCCGTCCGACATCTGCTCTCCTCCTGTCCTCGTAGTTACAGATCGTAACTCCGCCCTCTATGAGCGCAGTGCACGGATTTGAAACGACTGCTGCCTTAGCAACCGGACCCGCCCACGTTTCCCGCGTAATTTTCTCTTCCTTATATGGGCAATAGAATGCAGACGCAGCCCAACGTCAGTCGCATATGCAAATTAGGTTGATTGAAGAAATTCAGAAAATGGTGGATGGATGTTGGCGCATGCGTAAACATTTTACTATACTCAGACGGAAAGTGAGACAGTAACGAGTGGCGTGCTCGGTAGTGGCGCATTGTTAAATGAGTAACATTTGTAACGCCTGTAACTCTTGGATTTCGCTGTGTGATTGAACCGCTGCAAGTCAAGGTAAGCAACATGTCTTTTAACCTAAGTAAACTAACTGTCTTTAGCGATTGCAAAGGATGTCATATTCGCTTTTAGAAGGGGCCCCTTTAAGAAGTTATGTGACAGTGCGATGCCCGGTTTAAAGGTGTCGTATTCAACAAAAATTAACCCTAAAGAGGACTTTTGATGCTTGCTTAAATGGTTTAACAATTTTGCTTTGGTGTGAAAACGTGTGATAAGTTACAAATATAGTGCATCGTGTTTAAGAGAGCTCACATCTTTCGTTAATGATGGGTAATAAGTGTTGCACCGCTGATGAAACTAAAGCCGGATTTTAATACAAGTATTATTTTGATAATAAGCATGATCACAAATGCATTACAGATATGTGTTATTACAGTAGCAGTCGACGTTGTTTTTAAACAACATCAGCATTTATAACACGCAGGGAACGTAGTCCGGTTCAAAACAGATAAATAGCTACACAAACTAGGGTACTGGACACAGATCGTCAAATATACCACACGTGGTGGACAAAAAGAAGTTTCGCTTTTTATATACTCGTTTCAAACTTGTGATACTTAACTACCCGTTTGACTGCGTGTGGTCCATCGCTACTCTGTTGGTGGGTGTGCTTCAAAACAAACCCGCATTTTCACAAGCCCATCAACGTTTCCAAACTTCTGATATACTATCTAAAGTAACTTTAGATACAGTTACAGCTACTGTACAGATACAGTTGACATTATTATAATCGTTGAAGCGCGCTGTTACTGCTCTGAAGGCACATCGCATGTGCGATGGAGGCGGTGTCACTGACGCATTTTAACGTGGAGCTAAATAAAAAGATGTTTAATTGTAGTATTTCGGTGTGTAGTGTTTTAAAGCGTTTTATTGATTTAAAAAACCAACAGATGCGGGCTTGATAATGCTTAATGCTCCAGGGCGACGTTGTTGCGCGGACTGCATGTGTTTACAGTCCCGAGCGCAAAGCATGGAGTCGCACGAGCCACTGACGCAGAGTCGCGCGGAAAACAAAGAGCGACGGACAAGCGCTTCGACTTTATTCCGTCGTCCTCTACATCAATTTCTTATTTAACCATCAATGCACGGAACAAAATCACGATTTTATTTATTCAGAGACAATGTGGGTCGTTCATCAGTTTAACTGCGGTGAAAACGTGCTGAATATGTCTGTTTAAAGAAGCGTGTGGCGCGCCATGCTTCCGCGCGAGCTAGTGGGCGGTGAATACGGAGGGACGCGCACCATTTCGCTGCAGTGTGGGAATGGCCGCTCGTTTAAACGCGGCACAACGACACTGAACGTATCCGTTCGGCGTTTCACGGATAACTTTAGTTAACGCGATCGCGCGTGTTATTTTCGATCGCGGTTTTCGCAATGGCATCGCATTACTTTTGCCCCCGTTTTCTGCCCCTCCTCACATCTGAAACGCGTTGCCATGTTTGAATTGCGTCAGAGAAAGAATTATACAAGCGCTAGCTAAACTCTCTCACTGCGAAACTGTACCGTGTGCATCCTAAATAAGTATTGGCTTATATATGTGATATATTAATATATTTATAACACGCAGGGAACGTATAAATGTGATATATTTATATATCACATCGTGATATAACTTATTTATTATGTAGTAAAAAAAAAAATGATGCACAGTGCCAGAAGGGCTTTAGAGAGTTGCAAGAGTCCTATATAATGACCCAGTTATAATGATGAATTTGATGCTTCAAAGGGCCACCACAGCTGTCGGTGATCTGTGTCAATTCACAAGGCCATCCGGCTCCATCAGCACCGAGGTTATATAATACAGAACACTCAGTCCATTCAGCTCTTATCCCACTGATAACAACATTTCATCTCTCTCTCTGACGTATGTCAGGAATTATGAAAATATCATGGCCTAATGCTTCTAA
>JAZGTK010015578.1:0-13144 GCA_036877625.1 Ambastaia sidthimunki
TATATATATTAATCAGCTCTCATGAGCAAAGTGCATAAGAATAATCCTTAACGTGGGTGGGGGGTATTATTGCTCATGAATATTAATTACAGCCTGCATGTCGTCCTGTCTACTGCAGAAGCTACTGTCTCATAGAATCTTCTGCTTAGTCTAAAAGTCATAATTATATGGCATCGCCTGCAATTTTGCACTCGTGCCCTGCAGTCAAAAGAAAATAGGTAGACATGCTGATATGCTAACGCTTTAAAAGACGTCACATTGTGTTGTGATATTAAAAGCGCCTTGGGAAAGGACATATTGTAGTTTTATATTTCTATGCATACCATTGCACATTTTTTAACTGCAAATAAAGTAAATTCAGCGAGATCACTTCCTGTAAGCACAGGAAATGTGTGATGCTTGTCTGTGTGGGGGCAATAGCAGTTCTGTGTAATTGTGCCCTGAGGTTTATACAAATGATGTGTGCTGAACAAAGACATAAGGGCATTCCGTCTGAACAGCTGGCTTGTGTTTCTCAGCGTTACACCTCACTGACAACAGCCAGTGAAGACTCACCAAATAATGACAAACAGACCAATGAGGGGCCGAGAGAAGATGCATCGTTAAGTGGGAGGGGCCTGACAGTTCTAATCACAGCAGCGATTTCAAAATCCGGTTGCTGTGGACACTCGTGCAGCCTGCATAACTGAGATATATGATGGGATCTAAGACACATGGACCTAATTAAACACTTCCATTTGAGGTCAGTGATGAATGTTGACACATAGACACTATGTAATCATGTAAATGCTCTGTGGGTCATGTCTACAGAGCAGGGAAAGCCTTGTGCAAACCTACCAGCACAGCAAACACAAATGTACACAATGCACAATGTACACATTGCATTTAGGACATGATAAGCAGTTTCAGGTGAGAGATTTCTGCAGCTTTAACTAGAGGAAGTTAACCAGACTTAAGTTAACTAGTTAACTAGATTAATTAATGGATTGGACTGCCTCATTACTTTAAGCACATGCCCCCTTTTGAAACCCCGCCCTCCCTACCAGATAGAGAGCACTTCCCGTTAGGATAAAAAACGTGGGTTGCTACTTTTTTGTCTGTCTACTTTGCTTTGCTTTTATGTTTAAAACAACAAAATTATCAGGAAACACATAAGAAGTATTATAAACAATAACTAAAATATTTTCTGTCCTATATAGTGTGTAGTGTAATTTGTTTTTGTAAAATACTTTTGTAATATGAGCATATTATACATATTTTATATATAAAAATACACACCAAATATAAACCAAAAACATATTTTTGCTTTGAAAATTCAGTATTAGTTGTCATTTAATATTTATTTTTTATTTATTGTTTATTTGCAGTTGTTTTGAAAGGGTTAAATGAGCCATAGATGCTCACTGACCTCTTAATAGTTCAAGTTAACACCAGATACTTTCAGCATAATTGAGTTGCACCAGAATGGACCTTTGAAAACCTGATAAAGTTATTAAAAAGTTATGTTTAAAGAATAACATTGCATATTATTAGCACATAGGAATTATATTAACTTGTGCATTGAAGCATTTTGGTGGACAATTCCTCATAGTACATTCAGGGCATGTTGTATAAGACAAGGAGCTAGGAGAGGCTGCTGGATAAGTTAGCAACTCTTAAACCACAACTATCCTATTAACTTTAAATGCTGTTTTGTTAATGCAGTTTTATCCATTGTTGTACTGGAGATAAAGGATTATAAACACGAGTGGGGGATGCAGGTGTGTGAATATGTGTGTTTTGTGTGCATATACCAAAGATTCAATACACAGATTGCTGGAATATGAAATAACAATGTAGCTATAGCTCATGGCTAAGTAGAAAATTTGACGGTTCCAGATTTCATAGTAAATGTCTCACATTTGTCCACTTTTAGGATAACATGCTAACATCAAAACTCGTTTCAAATGATAACAGGAGTAAAATGTGAACAATGAGAGTCGACCTTATAGCTCCCTCTTTACTAAAAGCCCAAACTCTCAGTATGTGTGATCTTACCTGCACTGTATATCCTGAACTCTGCAGTGTGTGGGAAGCTTCATCACATACAGAGAAAGAAAGACCAGTTCAGGTTTTGCTCAGTGTGGGTGCACAGATCACAACACAGTATTCAGAAACGCAGACATTGTTATATACGCAAAGAAAAAATATCTACCCAACAATGCCTTTGAGTACAATAGATGCTGTCAGAATTCAAGAACTTTCAGCTTTTGATCAAAGAAACAGCTCTGATCATTCTTGGAAATAGCTCAGGTGTGTAAAAAAGCGGAGAGAGCTGGTTTAAAATCCACCTGGAACAGTGTGGAATGCACTGAAGATCCAACATGATATCAAGGGAAAACGTAACTATTTTACGAGTTGGTGATTTTGTATTCATTTGTACGATGGGAGTTGTATGAAAATATACAGTTTTTAGAAAAGAAACAAGCATGAAGGTACACGCCTAAACCCAACCCGCACTGAGGCAAAAGCGAAAACATATGAATGAGATTGTACAAACGATGTACGATATGAATTAGCCAGATTGTTAAAATGTAAAACAGTTATGAATTGCTATGAAATTGTGCTGTTTACATCTGAGCCAAGAATTAGACAGAAGAATCATATTGATGCAGCAGTTACAACACTGAATAATACCAGAATATCTGATTGCATCGTTTATAACAATAACAAAGCCAAAAACCAGAAAAAAAACACGAGCCTGTCAATTTATATGGGATAATGAAAAAGCCCATCAACCCCCAAACATCAGCCTTCATAGTTATATTTAAAAACAACTGCTTTGCTTGTTTTAATAGCTACTTAGCATTTGCAATGCATTTAATTGCATGTAATTTCATTACTTTTCATGCAAAGGAGCAATACACTGATCGCTTCCAAAACTCTGCATCTTATCTTCATATCACACCAATCTTAAATTCACCATTCTGAATTTCAAATGTAAAAAAACTTTACACTTGAACACTAATTTAAGAATAATCTTCCACATTCTTGCATTGCTGATGAAAGACAGATGTTGCTAAAAGGGAATTTTCTGCAGTATTTTCTGTATTAAATCTTTGGCATATGCACACAAAACGCATGTTTGAACATGGTGTCCCATTGACAACTGGCACCAACCTTATTTTCGGTTGTCATGCAAACACGTCTTCTTTGATTACGTAACACTGTGTTGCATAACAAAAGCTGGGATGACCAATCAGGTGTGACAAAGCGAAGCATCCAGGTGTCTTGCTGATTCGGCTAGAGTAATGAAACCGTCTCTGTTCAGACAGCCCATCTTCTAAACAAAAAGGGCAGTGACACACATAGACAACTTTGTTTCGCAACTACTTCACATGTGGCCACTGGTCCCTGTAGTGAGAGATTCCAGCTGCAGTTTCTGGCTACAGAAAATGGAAGTAAAGGAAATGTGTACAAATGGGGTACAGAGAAAACAATGCAATGACTCAGCTGTCCTAGAGGACTGTTACAGGTGTATCCTGAGTTTATGGGTCTGATTTATGAAAACTGTGTGTCTGCAACTTGTAAAGGAACAAGGTGTGTCAGGAACTGTGTTCCTGTAGCTCAACTGGTAGAGCATTGCGTTAGCAGTGCAAAGGTTGTGGGTTCGATCCTATGGAAAACAAGTACTGATAAAAATGTATAGCTTGAATTTACTTAAGTCGCTTTGGATAAAAGCGTCTGCCAAATGAATAAATGTAAATGAGTGATATAGCAGCCAGTCTAATTTATAGGCTAATATTTGGCGATTTAGAGATTGTGACACTTGTCATGGGACCTGTGGGTCTTTGTTCTTACCTTTTATCCCATCAGCTTTGATGCTGAGTGTCAATTTTAGCTACCCTCATTTTCGAGATATGGTTATTGTCCATTAAAAATCCAAGCTGACCATCATTTGAAAATTAATTTCAATGAGACACAAAAAGACATGTCAAATCTGATATGTGGAATGTCCTTAACAACTCTCACAACATACAGTTCTTTGCCGCACACTGACATAAACTCTCACAGGCAAAACTTTACTTGTATTAAGACTGACAGAAATTAGGCATTTGCAGTTATTACTGGCTGCATATTCAGGCACATAAAAAACTCCCTTCTGTGTGACACCACTCCAGATGTTTCTTCTCTGTGACGCACTCAGAAATGAATATGACTCAAAGACCCAGTTCCCTCCACTTCAGATAGAAACAACAGCCATAAAGTCAAAAGTGAACATAAGGCCATTATTTACATGCGCTGTGCTTCATTGCATGTATGTTGGCACATGTAAACAGACCGTTATTCTACTGTGATGTAGAGCAATCGCCCTCTTCTGGCCTTTTAAGGTACTCCTGCAGATTATTTCTTCAAAATTGATCTAAAAAATCCTTTAATAGCACGAGGTCATTTCAAAGTCCAGTGGACTTTAAAATTCAGCAGAAAACATTTGATTTTATTAAATACCTAAAATGTTCACAAAATATCCAGTGGTGATATTTAAAAGAAAATAAAAGGAATCAATTATAAATATCTGAGGTCAAACAAAAATCATGTACAAAATCAGAAATCTTACAGAAACATCTGACAGCTCTGCTGAATGTTGCCAGTTAGATGTTTTAGTCCAGTTCAAGCAAGCAGGAACTTGAGTCTGTGTGTCTTTGTGAGTTGAGTCCTAAGATACCCACACTGTTTGTGCTATGCTGTATTTACACGCCATCACAGACAAAAAATAAAATACTAATGTGGTTGTTTTCAGGTCTTTGCTTATAAATGCACTAGGAATGAAGGTATGAAATGACGCCCTGGTCCTCCAGTTTTTTAAGAACTTGTGCCTCTCGCTTCAGATCATGGTAGGAATCCTAAAAAACAAACAAAATGACAGTGTGAATGCATCAATGCCAAATGTATCATCCACACATAACATCACACACGGCTCTTAGACACCAACCTTCATGGATTTCATTGTGTCTTGTCCATAGTAATGGATGGGATGCTGCTTGTTACTGGAATCCGGATATCCGAATCCAGCCAGGTGGATGACATCACAGTAGTTTAGTGCCACAAACACTGCCAGAATACCAGAGGTGGGATGGACAGGCTTCTGAAACAAACAAACAAAACTAGAGGTAGTACGTTTCATAGAGGATATGCGTAATAGCGTCTGATGTCCTGCAGAGGGCGCTTCTGTTCTTTTAAAGACTGTTTCTAAAAAATTCGTTTACCCAAAATTAAGGACAAAAAAACAAGTTCACTGACTCATTGACTCTCAAATGGCGGGCGTCAATAACATCAGCTCCATTTACACTCAAATGTCCTGCATTCAAATATCATAAGGCCTGATGCAACAGGCACTAATAGGTACTTGATCCAAGGGCTGCTTCCGAACTTCACATTCTGTGGTCTCACATGTGTGCATTTATCCTACAAATGATTAAAACATGGTGGATAATTTTGTGCTTGAAACAGTACAATTTACCCCTTAATACGTGTTATCTCTGTAAATTATTTACTACTGCCAGTTGTTATGTGGAAATTTAACAGTAAACAAAGGTGATAAATCTTTGCTTGTTTCAGCCCTGGTCATTTATGTTGTGTCTTTATCTCTCTCCTGTGGTTCCAAGTCATTAGCTTTTCCGAACTGCGCCATGCATTCTACAACTAGCAAGCTGTACGTTCCCACACATAAATTATCCCTCCTCACTAAAAAGATGCACACAGTACATTTCCTCAGAGGAAACTCAGTATAGATATGGTGAAACAATTCAACAACAATGTCACCTTTAACAAAAGACTTCATCTTTCATTCTTTCTTAACCCTCTGAATGAACTTTCCTTTTAACTATGCAAATATACTGGCTGACATAATGCGACGCCATCGCCCTTGTGCTCTGAACCCTAACATTAATCTGTTAACCATCCACAACATTGATCCTTCATATCACTACTATTTCTTTACAATTTTATCATCCATTTTGTTTCGAATTATTAACTTATTGCTATTATATTTGATGTTTTTATAATTCAGAACATTAAAAAGACTGTAGTTATTATAGAAATGTATAAACTTTCCATAACATTGGAATTTGTATTTATTTACAGGCATGAAATATTTGAAAATATTTTAAAACCCAAATATTTTTTTCATGGGAACCCTGAATAAAAAATCAACTGTTACAAAGTCACTCACTAATCATATGATTCTCTCCATATTTTTTTGTTTGTTCTAGTTTTAGAAATCATGGGTCAGCGAGCGGTTCCTTTTCAAAGCTCTTTTTATCTACCCAAAGCTTGTGACTGTAGGCTGAGTCGTTTTGGTAATAAGTGTCTAGCTTAAGAACTAGTTTCAGGCATATTTTGGCCTTCAGCAAGCTGAGGCAATGTGATATTTAACTAAAAAAGTCACTTGCTGTTTTCAGAAGCGTGCGTGTGTTTCAGAGGAATCCACTAAATAGGGTGTTATGTTTGTTGAAGGAGTATAGCTCCATTTGCTAGCCCTCCCAAAGCTTATGTCTCAGAGTCTGGCTGGCCGCCCAGACGTACGGTAGCAGGGGTCCTGTCAGTGAGGTATGCAGGAGGTGAACTTTCTTAATCATCTAGCAAGATATAAAGAAGTGACTTAGTACATGTGTTGCATGTTCGTCTGAGGAGTTCACAGTGCTCACAGTGCTGACCAATCACAGCCCTCCAAACATGCTGACAAAAAAGAACACAGAAGGGAGTGAAAGCACATGCATATGTTTGTCCTTGCTTGACTCATTGAGTGACTGTGGTAATTTAAAAAAAAATGGTGAGAAAACGAAAACAGAGAAAGATTGAAAGATAGAGGGAGTTGAGTGTGGGTGTGGGTGTGTATAAGGAGGAACATAATATAGTTTGATCTTCAGCTGTAAAGACAGGAAGTCTTAAGAGAACATGAACCAGAAATAAACAGACACACTTCTTATCTTAACTGTTTGCTATTTATAGTTCTTTGGAAGTGTATCAGGCAACTTGTTCTCCAGGTTTTCTGTCCACAGAAAGTTATTATTTGGGGTTGGCATTATGGGATTGTCTACTCTGTGAATGATATATGAGAATTGGCAAAAATGAGGTACTGTGTATTGAACATATGCACAATTTGGCCTCCTACCCTTTGGAACAGCCACTAATGCCTCAAAATGCTGTTTCCTTAAAATGATTCGAAACTGTATGCATCTGTATTCATCTGTATGCAAGCAACACCATCTACATCTAAGATGACAGCAAAAAAGTATTAAAGTATTAAAAAGTACTATGTTCAAATGCTTTGGACTATCTGTGGTGCCAAGATAAGAATGTTGCCAAGCCAAAAGAGTATTTAACATCACATTCACTGGGAACTGGGCCATGTGTGGCAATTTTACCTGTTGTCGGCGTGGATGCAGGGGAATTTTAAGAAGATGGCTGGCTGTTAGGCGGAGAAAATATGGGTCCAGCACACGAATCTGACTGGTCCTGCCAAGCCAGATCTGCGGAGGAGGCTTCCAGAAACCCTTTCGGCCCTAAACCAAGTACAGAGAGATCTAAGTGTCTCATTTTTAATGGGGAACTGGAATAGTGGTGCATGCTGGGTGAGGCACGTGTTAAAACAATAAGCAGTGAGAAGGATGTCATCTCACCCTCTTCTCGTTATATAAAATCTCTTTGAGCCAGCGGAGATCGTGCTGTTTGAAAGGAACCAGGACCTGCAGGGTGTCCGGATCATTGTGGAGATCCGGGTTATAAGACGCTGATTCAGGATAGAAGAGGCGCAAGGTGGTCTTGTTACCTACATCCTCCTCAAAGCCTCTGACCGGGGCATTATTCAACCTGAGACAGTGTTGTGGAGAGGAGCAAATGCAACAAGGTCAAAGGTCAAATCAGAGCTGGGGCAACATCTTACCTAATATTGTGTGTGTGCATCTAATCCATTTAGAACAGGGTTTCTCAAACCTTTTAACCAAGGACTCCAACATGATAAATGTTTAAACTTAAAAAAAAAAAATACGGTCTACCAAAGCATGTGATAATAAAACAACTACTGCGTTTAGACCAATGACAGCTGCATTATTAGATATGTCAATACATCCTGGTCAAATGTACACAAAACTCACACCGGAATTTACATTCAACAACAACTTCATAAACTATATCAGATTGTAAAGCAACAGACAAAGCATGCTATAAAACATGCTTATTTATCAAATAATCAGAAAGCGAATATAAAACTGATGTAATAATAAAAATCATGAGTGTTTTATTGGCAGGATATTACTTCATGGCGCACACACACACATATACACACAAAAATAAATGATGTTGAAGTTGGCTAAGCCACAACATTCAACATTCTGCTGCAGATGATTCTGTGAAAAAGCTCAAGCTGGAAAACTTGCCTTTTATGTATTTGTTCTTCTAAACAATGATGTAACAATAATAGCTTGAATTGTATTTGGCTTTATACCACTTGACATGTTTTCAGTAAGTGTTTTTTCTGCATTTTTTATTTTCCATGGACCTCCTGGTTATTTTAAATAGACCCCTGGAGTCCCTGGACCCCATTTTGAGAAACTACTTGTAAACAAATAATGGCATCACAATGAGTAATAAATGACCAAAAATCTGACAAAAAAAGAAAGTAAAAAAACTCACATGCACCTTTTTTAACAATACAACAACAAAAACCCTCCCTAAACTGTTAACAGTCAGCAACAAAAAATGTGTTAGAATAATTCTATAAGGGGCTAGAGCAGCATGGAGCTTAATGCTAAAAAAACATCCTTATCAACTCACAGAGACAAGAACACCCGCCTTAAGTAACATTTGGTTTATCATGGGATTTAATTATTGAGAGAAAAACTCCTCCTCACAATCTTTTCCACACAAATGAGATTAGAGAGGAGCTGGTGTTTTGTTTAATGGGGACTTCGAACCATCAAGATTTGTAAGTCGACACCAAATGTCAACCAGCTCTCCTCTCCTCCCCCGCCGTGATTAGCTGATGAGAATTTGCTGAGGAGGGGGAGATGATGGAAAAAATGCACTCGGCCAAACTCTACCGTTTGTTTGAGGCTTACAAGATATAAAATGCCATTTGTTCATTCCAAGGCCATAAATCGGCTTGAGAAACAAAGGTTGAGAAACAGTAGCCAAGCAAGGGCTCTAATTGCAAGAGTTAGTGTGCAGTGAGCCTATTATATGCCACTCAGCAGATCTACTAAAAAACGAAAGAATGTAAAATACAAGCCAAACTAATGGAAGAAATTAACTAAAGACCTTAAACATACTGCTGAGATTCAACTAAACCACAGAGGAACTTTCTAAAGACTTTTAGAAGAAAATAGATTTTTTTCAAAAAATGTGGAAAGTTCTTGAGATGCTGAGAATTGTGGGTCTTCACCTGATCACCACGTTGTATTTGTTGATGATCTCCCCCAGTGAACTGTTTCTAATGGAAAAGCCGTTTCCAATGACCACACACATCCTGCAATCTAAACTGTTGACACACAAAAGCACCGTTATGAGAACAGATGGTATATTTTACAAGTGTACACATCAGTTCAACTGGTTTATCACAAAAGTAGCAGCAAAAGTCAAGGATAACATTTAAAATAGCAAAATCGAGAGGTTGTGCGTGTCGACTTGCGACTGCACTGCTAAACTGAATTAAAGATCAAAAGTAAACATGTACTACAAGTTTGCAACTTCAAATTCTTCAAATTCACCTTCAGATTTTTCACATTGGATCCATATTTAAATTTCAGTATTCAGTTGTAGAAAGAAAACTTTAAGTAACAGGCAAATTAAGCCAACTTTTGTTAGCACACCCCAATCTATGATAATAAGCATAATTCACATATCAGGGATGCATGTTTGCACTAAAAGGATAATCTTATAAATATAATACTGTATACACAGCGCAGTGACACGCCAGCACTTGTTTAAACTGCACTGAGCGTGAATTAGTTTAGCTACACACTGAAAACAGCTCAGCTCCACTTTACCTCTCAATGTTTGCAGGCATTGTATATCTGGCAACCACTGCCAGGACCTTTAGGAGCTGAAGTTCTGCAGGGAGAGAAAACAGAGGCTTTGGACAACGTGTGCAGTGGAATAATTCTCTGAAAAATGCAGAGCACCATGTAAAAGCTTCTGCAGTAAAAACATGCTACGCACAGAGAAAAGAAGCAAACATCTTTATTAGGTCAGCTGAGACGTGTTGAGGATTTTTGCGGTTTCACTTATGTTTAAAAGCAAACACAATCATGTGTCTCAGGCAGATTTAACATGACCATTAGTTTAATGACTCTGCTTAACCTCTGTGTTAAAAGTAAAGATTATAACAGAGTGGAAAAACAGAGGCTGTACATACCACTGCCTCTAATACCATAAGGCAGAGAATGACTGGACAGATGTTCTCTCCAGAAGAAATCCTCTAGCTTCAAAAAGAGCTCTGAGTTTTTGCTCATGCTGTTTCAGTAGAAAGGAAGAAGGACTTCAATACATGGATAGACAGTTGATTTATATTGCATATTTCTGTTTTTCACAAAAAGCATATATAAAAATGAAAAATACACATTCATGCTGTATTTGTAAAACCAGCTTACCTGCTAAAAACAAACAGCAGAGCTAGTTATGAGCATGCATGTTGTGCAGTGATGCCTAGCTTGAGAAGCTAGTGTCATGTTTTGCAACTAACCAGCAAAAACTTCCATTATCAAGCAAGCACACTGGTTGGAGCATTTTGCCAGCTAAGTTTTGCTAGTGAACAGTATTTCTTTTTGAGTTTTTCAGCAGGGTATGTAAGGCACTAATTCGGTTGAACTTCAATGCTTCTTCCTTAAAGCTTAGAGGCTGGAAATTGACATGTTAGAGTTAACAAGTAACTCAGCTGAGTTCTGTGCAGTGGAGCAGCCAGAAATCATTACACACAGAAGTGTTCGTTTAAAAGCGTTGCCAGGCATCTGCGCATTTCTATTGGCTGTGAGCTGAAAGTGTCTATTTTCATTAAGTGCCCTGCTGTTCTCCAGTTACACCACTGAGTACAGCTGCAGGAGAAATCCTGATGATTTTAAGAGCAGACATTTTCACTTGGAGATCAATTACTGGATGCTTATTATTAAATTATTGACTACATTATCTCCACCATAGACCATAGCTGGCGCTTCTTTAGCTTTGGTCTCTTGTATGTCCCAGGCGTTTGGTAAAAACTACGAGATTTTATATCTGTTTAGTGCAAGATGATTCATCAATATTTGCCCAGTAGAGAGACTGTACATTTTAAATACATATAGCTACAAAACGTTTTAGCGTTTTAGCGATTTTACAAAATCTTTAGGATTACATTAGAAAAAAACAGCAATTTTAATGAAATAGGGCCTTTAACAATTACTAGATTCTGCATTTACATTTGTCTTGCTAAATTTTGATATTGTGAATCTTTTTATAATATATATGACCCATATTATTTATATAATTACTCATATGTCATATGACAGCTCTCCTAGTGTGTACCGTCTGTACAGAAGTGTTTGTGGTTTTATATGTGTCTGTAAATAGGATATTTAGTAGTTTAGTTAGGCTGCACAATGCTATATATATATATATATGTGTGTTTGTGTGTGTGTGAAGGGTATGTGCGATAAATTCAGTTTTGCATGTGTGTGAGACAAATCACTTATTAGTGTGAACTGATGCCTGTTTCACCCTGGTCACTTTTACTTTCGATAGTAGGCCTGCTTTACTTTAGACAGTAGTTTACATAACTTTTGTATATTAAAATACGTTGTTTTCATTCCCTTTGTTGTTCATGTAGTGCCAGTTATAAACAGAAAAATGGCAGTCACGTTTTATCACTGCACTGAAGAACAAGATGCCGAGTTTAGTTTCATTTATCGAACCACCTCAGGAGAGAACGATCATCTGCATAATGCAATAGTTCAGTATAAATCATTTAAATGTGCTTTTGTGATTTAGGCAAAAACACTCTTGGCAATAATGTGTTTTCCAGAATGTATTTTTTTTTTGTAGTGCTGAAAGTCATGTTGACTGTGTGATAAACGCATAGCAGGAGCTCAGCAGAAGCTACAGATCATGATCGTTCAGGGCTAAATGTTTATGGTCAAAATAAACGGTTTGACAAGCAATCAACAATTTCACCATAAAACCATATAAATATCTACTGAGGTTCACCTTCCCCATAAGATTTCACCACGTGTAAAGGGAAAACAAACACTTTTTTAACCAAACCACTAGAGCAATGCTTGTTTAATTTGGATTATGATTAGGTATTGGGCTATTTAAACTAAATTCGACTTATGTTAAGCAAGATCTGTCCTGTTCCTGTAGACATTTTGGGCAATTCAAGAAAAATATTTGTCTGAAAACATTTTGTTTTAAGATTTGGATCTTGTGTGCTCTGTATGCAACATTAATGTCATTTGGCAGTTACACTCCTGTTAAAGTGAAAACTCACTACTTGTTGTGTTTTCAGTGACGCTAACTAACACTTGCTGGTGTTACAATTGCGTAACCGCATAACTTTCTGTGTGTAAGAACAGTTAACATTCAGACCTTGTCTGTGACTAGAATATTTCATATTCAATATTTCAGTATAGTGAATCTGGTAAAAAAGCAAAGACTTTTTTTTAGGTTTTGGTTCTGGGTAAATTATTATTTTACCCGCGTGATTGTAATATTTTAGCCTATGTTGAACTCAACATTGTGTCATAATCCCCTTTCACACAAGCAGACTTTATTGGTAAATTACCAGTAATTAGCTGTTATAAGATGTGTGTGAACAGATGTGTGTAAATGACTTTAATGATGATAAAAGTCAATCCTGGCCATTTACCAGTAAGGGAAGTTTTAACATTACCAGTAATTTACGGGAAAGATGCTATGTGTGAACACAGAACAGGATTATCAATATAATAATCAAAGAACACTGACATAAGAGTTTGCTTTGGGCCAATCATAACACAGCATGTTTACTTACACTAATTTTTAGGTCAAAGCAAGGATTTTAATCTAATATGATGATCAAAAGCAACTGCATGAAAGTAAACTGCCACAAAAATGAAAAGCAACAAAATACTGACCGCATACGTTCAGATACAAAGTC
>JAZGTK010015579.1:0-13144 GCA_036877625.1 Ambastaia sidthimunki
CAAACTACAAAAACGAAACTGTTGTTAGTGTGAAGTCTCACAAAATTTGATTTATTGAGTCTGATTTATCTCACCTCCCTGACCCTCTGCAGCCATGGCAGGCACATTCATGGTGGCCAGGATGCTCTGGAGGTCACTCAGCTGAATAGGCTGTGTGCTGGATGGGGGGCCTGCAGGCATGGAAGGAGTCTGGGCTGCAGGGGTGGTGGGGGTCACCGTGGGAGAGCTAGTGGAGGTAGCAGCAGGCGTTACCGGTGTGGTGGGTGCCTGAGTGGAGCTAAGCCGAGCAGCAGATCCAGAGGAGGGAGTGGCAGCTGCTGATTGGCTACGAGAGCTGTGAAGGGCAATTAAACCGCGTTAATCTGAGGCTTCATGATTTGGAAAAACAATTCAAGTTTTACAATGACACGCAGCATTATGCCATTATAGTTGTATCATATGTTTAATGATCAATACACAAAACATACCTAGAGGTTGAGCTGCTGGTAGCAGGGCCTCCACTGCCCAACAGACTAGCCAGACCTGGACCAGCCAGAGCACCAAGCCCTCCTAAGACACACATTAACAAAGACATGCATAATTTAAAGGTGCATTTTTTATTAGGTTGAAATCTAGCAAAAAATGTGAACATTATTTCATTTGTGGTAGCTAATCACATTTAATAAATTATTTGGACCCGAATTTTGGAACCGAAGAAATTGCTTCAACGCTGATTCAATTGTTAAGAGTCTTCAATCAAATGGTGTTAATAAACCACATTAATCCTACACCAGTTAAGATATATTAATTGTAATCAGAAGGCTGATTTGATCTCGTATATAACTCACCGAGCCCACCCAGTCCTGTTGGTCCAATCAGCTGCATGAGTTGATTGTGGCTCATATTACCCAGGAGGCTTTGCAGACCACCTTCTCCTTAATGCAAATAATAAACAGAGATGAGTACTGGCTAATTTTCTGGCTAATGTCAAGGCGTAACCTCCATTTTCAACAGCTCACCTCCAAGCGCAGACAGTTCATGGCTGCCACCTCCTCCACTACCCAGAGCACCCGGCATGGGCGGGTTATTCAGATACTCATTCACTTTGCGACAATATTCCTCATCTTTGTCTGTTTTGGGCTCCTTTGAACAAGATTAATGGGACAACAAGGCTGTAAAATAATGCATCTCATGTATATTGACAAAGCTTGCTATCTTAGCACACCTGCATCCAAAAGAACAGCCTTTTAGATCCAGCCTTGAATTTAAGCACAAAAACACGTCCTGTGGTGCACTGATTCACTCTCTTAAACTCACAGTCATCAGGGAATATAATCAGATCCTAAAAACAGCAGCAAGAGATTGAAATAAATATAAAAGTTCTTTAACACAAATGCACGTTTACATCATGAGACAAAACAGAACTGTAGTTTTTATGCCACTCACATCCTCCACGTTTCCGCTGGTTCTGTCTTTCCAGCAGAAGTGGATGAGCGAGTCATCTGTCTGTTGGATGTAAACGGAGCCCTTGCGTTTGTCTGGGGTCACAGTACTTCCCTTTAGAGTCATTTTACCGGCCCGAAACTCAACCAGATATTTGCTGGACGAGCTGCGGGAGCCAGAGACCAGACTGGGGAACAGCGCTCCAGACGACATTTTTACGGCTTTGTTGGAGACAAAATATCAACCATTACATTATACCAACGAATAAAGATTTAGTGTTAGACTACTACTGAATGAATACAGATCAGGTCTTAATAAAGCTGCTCTGAGTCACAATGAACAACGTGACTATAAGGTGTGAGCGCAACAGTTACACAGCAAAATTCGTTAGTGTTTCAGTTAGCTAAAAAACATCAGTCGGTGTACATTTGGGCACAGACCTAACACATCCTGTAGTATTATATAGCACCAAAATTGTTACACTATCGCCATCATGTTAACGGTTTGATCATATTTACACTGCTTAGCTTTTAAAACACTGCAGTCTATTAGCATTAGCTGGCATTTAAACAACTCCAGTTCAGCGATGACTGTGCATTTTATTTTTAGGTGTCTATTTGAACTACAAGTGTCGCTATATATCAAACAGCAAGATATTGTTATAAACGTGCATCATACCGGCGATTAAACTTTGATCTTTCGTAGATTCGTGGAGTAAATACTGTCTTCAAAGACGACAGCTGGACACTTACAGAGAGACTGAAAGGTGGCAAACAACTTCCTGTATCCGCCTCACCGCGTTTCTATTGGTCACTTTCAGACTCAAGACATAATTTCATTGGTTGAATTACATGTTGTTCTTGGCTTATAGCAACTGCTGTATCATTTTAGATTTCCCGTTCAATAAACTGATTTTTGCTGACTTAAAATTCCCGAATAATAGTTTGTAATGACATCCTAATAAAGTCTCAAGTAATAATAATAACAATATATCTAATCTTTAAATGTATTAATCTTCCGCCGTGGTAAAGATGCTCAGTCCAAATTGTGGTCTTATAATTTTGGGAATAATGACACACTTGACAATATTTGAGACATACATATACTACCATACACTTTCTCAGTATAAACGTACAACTATGTCATGTTTTCAAAGAAATGAAACAACGGGCCATCGTTTTTGCACTCTCCCATATGGTCTAGCGGTTAGGATTCCTGGTTTTCACCCAGGCGGCCCGGGTTCGACTCCCGGTATGGGAAAGCATCACTTTTAAGGTTCGATTCCAGCGCCGGCAGGCAGCAACCGAAGTGCCCTTGAGCAGCGCACCTAACCCCCGTGATAGCTGCACAGTGCTCCGGGTGTGTGTGTTCACTCCTCACTAAGGATGGGTTAAATGCAGAGGTCACATTTCTGTTATGGGTAACCATAACTAACAAACACGTCACTTTCACATTCTTTATTCCAAAAGCTTTCACATGATCAGGCTAAATTTAGTAGAATTTATCACTGAAATGCCCAAATTCGGTTAAGAAAATAATGCATTTCACAATTAAAATATCATTTGACACTCCTCCAAAAATAAATGAAATACTATAAACATTACTCATTGCACAAAATAAAGAGCTATATGCTTGTGATGGCTAGTAAACTATGTGCAACATTTTGGGACATATACAGACATTTGTACATTAAGAAAACAGCTATTAAAAGGAACGCTTAGTTTATTGTGCAAGTGGAATGAATGACACAAAGCAGCATAAAAATAAAATCTATATTTTAATTGTAGAATATTAGTTTTATAACACTAGCTTTTAAACATTCATATATACATTTAATGAAAGAGCAGGTACAATAAATGACAGAAACCAAGTAGTGTGAAGTTCTTGAGTGTATCTAACAAATGGTGACTACATTCTAACGTTCCTGTTTACATATACTCAGACAAGGGAGACATAGTTAGAAAAATCAAATAAAATGTCTAACATACTTAACTCTTAAAAATACCCCAACACTGAGTGAGAACAAAAACAGCATTAGTGATACAGATGGTTTCAAAGTCAGGCACTGTGGGGGAAAAAAATGTGTACATGAGAAGAGCAACTGTTGTAGCATCACAAACCGGCTTAATATCTTCTATTTTCTTTTTATAGTCAGATCTTCTCCAAATAAAAGGAAAACCAAACATGTGTCATGAAAAGACTTCAAAAATAAAAAAAGTGGATCAGACGCAGAATAATGACAGGAAATCTTCTCCTTTGAACACTATTTTGTACTTTACAGTTACTGTGCTTTACAGCTGCCATTCTGTACATTTAATGGTCATAAAGCCTGAACTATAAGCATGTATACGGGGTCTTACCAGTTTAATGGGTTGCATAGATTTTGTTCTCAAACATTTGTAGACACTGTTTTTGAGAAAGTGATTACGGATGCAAATGCTGACAACCTACTCTTCATAAAACAACCATTCAATAAATAGTGCTTAAGGAACAATTGTGACAAATACATTACAGAGACATTGTGAAATCTGAAAATGTGCATTTACAGTGTCAATAGACCATGTTTTGCCATTATTTGGTCATTGTGACTATACAATCAGACTATTTTACATCTCTGTTGGGAGGGGGGATTGTGAACAGGTAGTGGAAGGAAACAACAAACGAGAGCTTAAGGCTAATACAAGTTTGTTTTTAAAATGTGTCAATTTGCGAATGATGAAGCTTTCCATTAAAGTTTTCCATTAAATTTTGAAGTTTGAAATTTAATCTACAAACAAATCCAAAAGGCAAAACTGTACTAATTAAAACAAAAAAAACATTTTGCCACTTTTGCCACATTGCACAATCACACATATACACAATTATTAACATTATTATTACTGTTATTTTATTAATGCTTAATCTTCTCTCTAGGTCTCCACAAACAGCTGGACCAAAGGTCTTTTGTGGCTCAGTGGTAGCAAAGCTCAAAAAGATCTGGAATGATTATTTTTTTAACACATGGCCACAGCACTGTACAGTCACCTGTAGGGCACTCACCGGTACCACTGGTGATCTTGTGTAATATAACTGTGTATTACTGAGCTCCAGGAACCCAGCTGTGACAGCTGAGGTGCATTTACATTCAGAAAAAGGCAAATTAGCAACAGTTTGTCTCACATGACTTTCCTCCTCTGACAAACCTATGACTGACGAGATCAAACAATGGTGAATGATTTCAAACAATTCATGATACATTAAGATATCGTAGAAGACAAGTGCATGTAAACCAGTCACCTCCCTCTCTCATTAAAACCTGACAAATTAAACAAATAAACATACATTTGCTGGTTGTGACGTTTTGAATTCCCATGATCCTTTGGTGCAACGGAAGAATGTGGGAGAACAATATGAATCTGGGTTAGCAGGCGCTGAGTAAAAGGCGATAAGTGCTACAGTATCACTTTCTGTTGAATATGTTGTAGAGCAGAGAAGGATGCTGTAGGTGGGCACAGAAAAAAAGAAAGGTGGTCACGGAACCTTTGCCATTTGAACTTGCACCTTCTCATCAGTAGATATCAGGACAGTCTTCATATTTCCTATCAAAGTAACGTCCGTTGTAAAGCCAGTCCTGTGCTCCTATATGTGGGTTTGTGCCTAACTGAAACCATCTTAAGACAGAGAGATAACCAGTGATTACAACGTGTCATATATTAACAAATACACACAAGACAACATCTGATGCAGTAAAGATGCACTAGAATATTAGAGCATTTACCTTGTGTTCCACTCCTCGCCGTCTTTGGCCCGTTCTTTACGAGCTTCTCTCTGTTTCTCCTCCAGTCTCTCCTTTTCTCTGCTGGCCTCATCTACACAAACACACAGACATCATCTTTCAAGACTAGTTAATGGTTCACTCTGCCAGCACATTTTGCTGGCTGTTATTCATTCCAATAGTGCCAGTGGCTTTGGACTCATACTGACACCTACTGCCCTGGATGCATGAAATTTGTTTAAATTGATGTCTTTTCCATGTAAAAAACAGCAGGGGGTGCTGTAAGGCTGTTTTAGGGGCTTTGAAATAAGAAATGACTTTATTACCCATGTTTCCATTCTCCATTGCTTTAATGTCAGGCCGTAGGCGGCAGTCTGTTGGTGCCAACACTCTGTCCATGCCTGGCTCCAACTCGTTCAGTGTCATTGCAAAATTTGTAAAGTTATACATCTAAAATGCAGAAGTTAAATTCGTTAACCGTCAACTCTTCAGAGGAAATCAGAGAATTTCATTTTGCCATTTTGTATTTAATTATTTATCCAATGATACCAAGACTTGACGTGTATGTCTTTCAACTATACAGCAAACAATCTGCGTGTCATGTACCTCTGCTGAATGAGGTGGTCTTGATGCTATTCTCCACAGTAATGTGCTACCAGGAATCACAGCCACAGTCTCCTGAACATCAGGCATTTCATCAGCATCCTCATTGACAGATCCTTCCGTCTCCTCCTATATGTAATCACAGATGTTTTTATATGGTCACTATAGAGGAATATGATAAAATATGCATAAAATATTGATATTGATAAAATATTGAGTTTATATACAGTTATTATACACATAATACAAACTATTGTATTACAAAACATGCCACTAGTACAGCTACATGGAAAACCAGTGGCCTGGGATCAATTACACAGTTTAGCAGTTAGTATAAAAAAAATCTGACCACAGAATTCCAAAACTGACCAATCAGAATGAAGTATTCCAGAGAGCTGTGTAATGATCTTGTTATATAGACTGATATGCACACAATATTCACAGTCATTCATATCATCTACAGACAGGAAGGGACTGTCACATTCATACAGAGAGAATGAAGTCAGCTAACTAAGAGTCAGTCTTCTAAAAGGGACACACATTAACAGAAAAAAACAAAGGTCTAAAGCATGAGAATTGTAACACCCACATGTGCTGCTCTGGTGCTGTCCCCTCTACACCAACACACAACTGTTCTGTACATACATTAGCACAAATCGAAGCTACTCACACCAATGCAAACAGTACAGAAACACTTAAAGAACACCACTATTCTTTAGAGGAAGAAATTAATGGGTCTGGCTATTGCAGTGAAAACCAAGCTTGCTACACCATACAATGATGAAATATTGGGCTTCAAATCTTATTGCAACAATCTGAAGAGATCCTTGTCTATTCTGAAATGTATTCTTTTGCACAAATAAAGTAAAATGGTCTCACAGAAATGACTGAGATAACTAAATTCATTAGACATTGTTGTCCATATTCTGTTGGTACACAACCACCCTCATCACTAATGTCAGGATAAGACACTGGCTCCTCATGTAAATATACAACAATATACATCTACTCCCTACTGTAATTACTCTAGGTCCATTTCTTTGTCAGCTTGGTGTGAATGTAAAGACAGACTTTAGCTTTAAAATACAAGTTATTAGCTTTGAAATAAAAAAAGAATTGGCATTCAAAGGTAAAAGTCACATAACTTGTCAAATGCTTAAACGTTTACTTTCCTTTTTTTCTTCTTACCGGTTTCTGTTTTTTAGTGTCTGTGGTTCCTTTCTTCTCAAGCTTCCGATGTGCCTCGTACACCTGTGGGTCAACACTCCACATACACTCCGTCCATTTCCCATAAATCACACAGCGCTTCTTCTTGCTGCACAGTAAAGAAACACAAACCCAGCCTTTGTCATTTTGAGTATTAATCTAAGAGTCCCTCACATATATAGGAAACAGGAGTTAGTTTATTCCACAATTCTGCCTTGTGGTCAGCAGTTCTAATCATCAGTTCTAATGCTTGGTGAGAATCTGTATTATAGAAAAAAAAACAGGGCCATGCTTGAGTCAACATCACAAACAGTTCACCAAGTCTTAACCTTGGTTAACAGAGGTTAAGAGTTGTTGATCTTACCTCTTGTCCTGGATGTAACCTTCAACTCGGTGAAGCTCTTTCCCAAACATCCCACAGGGTTTGAAGTTCAGAACACACTTCTCTCCGGTACTAACCAATAACACAGCAGAAATAAACAATTAGCCAATATGAAACTTTAAATTTGCAGTATGAACATCTAGAAATGTAGGCTGGGCTTATCTGAGTTTGGCAGTACCTATGATTGACAATCTCTACAGTGCCGTACTGCTCAATCCACAGTTTACCCAAAATGACATTGTGTACACAGCAGAAAGGGTTGGTCCACGTATATGCCTCTTTATGCCTGTGGAGACACATACACACGTGAGCAGACTGTTACACAGAAACTCAAGCACTTGGTGCTCTGAATTGATTTCAGTGGTGACTGCACCACTGACTCATCCCAGGAAAATCTCACTCACCAAATAATATAATAAATAATAAACCTTTTAAAGGACACCAAAAGTTGTTCTTAAAAAATCACCTGGTTGTTCTAGAATGAACAGTAACAAAAACATCAGAGTTGAGGTTTGACTGGGTTTGTTTTAGAGCCTCGTTTGTGGCGACTGAACGGTGTCAAAATGATTTGTCAAAAATCCCCCCAAAATATAATTAATCAAACTCACAAACGATTGGCATAAATAATGAACAGCACAGCCCCAACAATATATAAAATTAATTGAATGACACAGACAGAATAGACTGACATTATAAGTGCATAAACAACAACAGAAGTGCAATTTATCAGCCTAACACATTAAACAAAACTGAGCTGAACTTTGTATTAGCCCCACTACACAATGACAGGCAAATTAGCATCATAATAGCTTAGTCTTTGCTTGGATGCGCTGCCTTTGATGTCAACAACAAAAGACACAGGATGCATTTTTTCCAGCCTTTTAAGAGTCTATTCTTTTTCAAAGGGGTACACCAAGAATGATTAGAATACCTCTCAAGATACTGAAGTGGAATCAATATGACAACTACAACAACAATAATAATACAAATACAAATAAACAATATTGTTGAGATCATTTCCAAACGAAACACTGACAACAAATTAAAATCCATAAGATTTTAAAGGGCTCATGCATTTTAAATGACAGACGGCATCGCTAAACAGAGTGACAGCTCTTTCTTCTCTGAAGAAATGTATGTACCCAAAAGCGTCTGTTTTTCACACAAGCATCTATGCGAATGAGCCTTAACTAACCACATGACCACATGTCATCAGACTCACTTGAGAAGCTCTAACGTGATGTTTCCTTTAGGTTCTGCCTCCACACTCTTGCCCCAGAACTTGAGTTTAGGGTAGATGGAACCATGGAACACAAAGTCACCCGTCAGACTCTCGGCATGGAACGCGCTGATTGGTGGGTGGTGACTCACCTGTTCTGAGATTAGTCTGAAACCCTGATCCTCTCTGTTTAAAAGAGACACACGCCAAAAGCACAGGAAGGAAATATTAAGAGGAAGAAGAAGTGAAGTTACATAAATGATCTTGATCTAAGCCATGTTTAACATCCTCAAAGCTTATCAGGGTGGGTTCTGTTATTAAACGGTGTGCTACTGTTTTTACCGTGTGAGTTCATAGGTCTCTCCTAAAAGAGGGTTAAAAGGTTTTCCAGTTCTGTCCCATTGAGAGGCGACTGCAGACACAGCAAAGGCAGCTACAGCCTAAAGAGAAATACAGAGAAAGATGTTTAATTAAGGGAAAGAATGGCTGTGTTCTAATTTAAATCTTAGAATACTGCACAAAAAGCAACAGGGCTGGGTAATGGAATCTTATCTCGGGGTAGGTAAACAAAGCTGATACATACATGATTTAATAAGTTGAGATGCATACTGATTTCAGAAAGGCAGAAAACTAGTGTCAGTCAGTGATCCATCTTACAAGGTTTGCTTCACTTTTGGCCAGCTGTGTGTGTGTGTGTGTGTGTATAGCATCCTACATAATGTACTCTTCAAAAATATGCATACTGCACGATATATACAAAATATACTACAAAAACAGTACGAGTATCATGGTGGTACCTGCCTGCCATACATTTATGAACTGAAAGACGTAAAAAGTGATCATTCTAAATCGCTTTTGTTGTCATTAAGTCATAAGAAAAGGCAAAAATTCTTGTTAAGCAACCTAGAAAGGTGCCTGTATATGGTATTACCTGCATCCTGTCTATAGAGTCGGACTGTGTGCAGGCTTTCTGGATGAGGTAGGTGTGCTCCATATACTCAGAGATTCTCTGGAGAAAACTCAGGGGTTCGTTGAACACGATGGGCATTGTGATCTTGGACAGTTCCTAAAGCATCAGGAAAACAATTTTAATAGGACCAAACAAATTCAGCATCATCTGGCAGCAATAAAATGCTTTATAAAACAAAGTATCAGTCCTAGATGCTGATTGGTTAAGATGTGCCAATCCTAGATGCTGATTGGTTAAAATGTGCAAAAGATCACTACATAGTAATAATACATGTGACCTGTTTATCATACCACTTCCTAGCACCCACAGAAACTATTTTTATTTCTGTGTTTGGGACTTAATCTAAGAAAGTGCTGAAGTATTCAGTATTCATGAGTTATACATCCTTACCAGTCCAATACATTTCTTGAGAATGCTCCATATGCTAAAATCATTTCTGGAGAACATGGGGGCAGGTAGCGATGACCTAACAAGCAAAGGAAATAATATATTTATTTTTCATGTACATAAATGTAATCCTTTCCATGTGTACAGTAGGTTCAAATGCATGTATGAATGTGCAGATTATGCCCAAACAAATTCATTAGCAGTAAACAAGAAGGGGAACGAGAAGAATCTAGTGCTAGAGAGGCAAAGAAGAGACTGAGACACGGATTAAAGGAGGAGAGACAAATAAGAGAAATGGAGAACATGGGTAACAGTTGTGGAATCCGGCCCTACCTGCGCTTCTTGATTCCATTCTCCTGAGACACCACACCATTGTTCTTCTGAGCACCATCAAACACTACAGCATCTTTAAAACTGCCTTCTGATGTGCCCTCACATGACTCTGAATCTGAATCCAAGCCTGATACACACAACAAATCGCTCAGAGAAACTGACTCAGGAAGAGACAAAATGATTAAGAGTCTGCAGAGCTCATAAGGAAACATTTTCATTACACAGTCTGTAATATAAACGGCCCCCTGACATAGTATGTGATACATGTTCTTGCAGCTCAGTTGGTAGAGCATGGTGCCAGCCCAACAAGTGCCGGGTCATACATTTAAATTTGAGGAAAAGCATGGATTGATCAAAACTTGTGCGCCCAATATAAAATGACAAAATCAGAGATTTGATGACATTGGATTTTATGTCCAATAACAAGAGACCATTTAAGATGAATGTTAAACAGGATTCAAACCTGCATCTTTCCAAAAGTATTTAAGAGATTGCTGTTTTTTCATGCTCTTATATTTATATACTTAGTCCTAATGTTACAAGTGTGATTGTTGTTTAAGTAAATTAATTCTACATGCTACTTTGTGTTGGTTTTGGACTCGTACACCGATTACACCGTATTGCCCCCGTTGTTTTAAAGAACAGTACAACAGCGAGCGTGTCAAGTACAAATGCCCCATCCGCAAGCCTTCAGTCAGCGACTCTATGCCAAACTAACATAGTGAGTTAGAGACAGAATTTGCTATCCTCATTTGTACCACCTCATTAGCTGATAAAGGCTTCAGGTGGCAGATGATCCAATGACCTGCCAAAGTCCTTCTCCTTGTTTATTTATTATTTATTGTTTTTAATCTCATTTAATCTAGCAATGACAGGAGCCATCAGACCGTCCGATCTCTACATAATTGAAGCCATCAACAGAGGAAAACTAACACCAGATCAGTTTTCCATGTCACGGCCGCTCTGCCATAACAAACACAGTTGAGGGACAAAGTCAACAGTGTCCAATATATTCTCAATGAGGGACAAATTTAACTGCTTATAAAACACAGCTGTTTAATGCTGCCTGAATTCCTGAATTCTAAAGGCTGCCTGCAGCTACCGCTGAGCGAGTGCAAATGTTTTCTTAACAGGCAAGATCTCCAGACAGACTCGTGACTGAAGTGACAAAATAAACACCTTCTCAAATACAACCGTTTTAAATGTACAACACTGCTCACACATGGACTAGCAGTACTTTAACTAGCATGTTAAGCTACAGCGGTTACTTTCTCTCTAATAAACAGAGAATTTATCATTTATATATAATATACTTCATACAGTATAATTAATTCTCTGATAATTCATTCCTTTTTGAGCGCACGTTACAGACACACACAGTAAGAAAGGCATCAATAATCATTATTTTGCGTCTTGTAATAAAGTACTTGCTTAAAGTACTTTTTTTGATCCAATCCATCCATGTTGTTGGCCAACCAAAAGCACATGCAAAAACTGACATCAGGGGCAGTCTGAAGACAAAGTCACTGCATAGATATCACAGCAGAAGCCTCAATGACCATTGTGCATATATAAAGTCTTTGCAGCCTCACCTGTGACGGCATCATAAAACTCGTCCTCATTGTTCATTGTAGAGAAAGGGCAGCCAGTGCGGGGTCTCTAGAACATGGTCTCCCTCGCTTTCCTTATCACAAATGATTAGCAACGCTAACGCCCCCTTAATACAGGCACAACTGCAAAGAGAAAAATCACAAAAATAGATGCCACTCAATAGACATAGAGAGATGCCATATACAGTTAGATGTTGCAAAAGTTCATACATGGAAAAAGTCCCTGGATTTGCTAGTTTCTCTGAAAAATCTTAGTGTCTTGGTTCGTTCATACACTCATTCAATGTGTCATGTTTCGCTGAAACTAGCCGGCTGCTCTTAAAATGAGGTGGAGCCACTATCGGTCTCCACCCATGGGCTGGTGTACAGGAGCATATCTGATACAGGTATGAACTTTGGACTCTGTCTTCTTTCAAAGAGCATAACCAACAGCTGACAGAGAGGCTGACGGACCGTGACGCACATGGCTCACAGAATGGACTTATCTGATTCTAGACAAGACCTTAGGGGACGCTTTTAGTACAATTTAAGTCTAATAGCTAGCTGTGCAGTTTTATGCAGAGAGTAAAAAATAATTAAAGGAAAGCCTTCCGAAATGTTACATCCTTAGTGAGTCATTACTGACATTACTTGACTCATCAAACTCCCAGAGAACAAATTAGCCTATAAAAAAACACACTGAGAAAACTTTGAAAAAGATTCAGGCCATACAAAGAAATGTGATAAACGTCAATTCAAAGAGAGACTCAAGTCAATAAGATGACGTTCTATTAGGTCAGTGAACAGTAAATAAAGCAGTTATGCAAAGCAAGGTCTCAACCTGCGGGTATGTTGCAAAACTTTATATTGACGTTTAATGATAAACTTTATCAGGCATTTTCTTTAAACAAATGCAACAAACTAATCTGCTATATTATAAAACAAGCAACCACCTAGCAACACCCAAGCAACCACATAGCAATGCCCTGGCAACTAAAATACGTCTTAGTCTTAGTAGACTTAGTAGCAAGCTTTGCATAGGCAAGAAAAGAATCCAGTTGTCCTTTCACAACACACTTGTTTGAATGAATAAACTCATTGTATTTTCATCAGCAATAAGTTCATAGCTATTTAAAACCATCTTAACCATTTTGCAGCGGCTAAATAGTTTCTGATGACACAAAACCATGTGACATTTGATTTCAGGAGGATTATTTTCCTCAGTGTAAGTCAAAGGGTCAAAGAGAGCACAGTCTCTAAAATAACAGAAAGACAGACA
>JAZGTK010015580.1:0-13143 GCA_036877625.1 Ambastaia sidthimunki
CACTAGAAGACCGTGACAGGTACTGGATCCCGAAGACCGGAGAGAGGGGAGTAGAGAACCGAGGCAATGAGCTGGGGAGATGAGAGCAGAGGGAAAAAAGAAAAACAAAAAACAAAAAGGGGTAAAAATATTAAAAAAAAAAAACACACTACAAAACTGAACAGGGACCAGGACTGGACAAACAATTACTGATCAAAAAACAACTGATAACAATACAGCAACCAGATCAGAGTCATACCAAAACAGACTTCGGACGACGGACTGACAAAGGACAGAAAACACAAGGGGAATAAGTAGGGAGGATAATTAACTGAAATGAGGTGCAGGAGTGTGAAACAATAAGGGTTAACAAGAGGGGCGGAGACAGCGAAGCACATGGCAGGCTATAACAACAAAGGCCATGTGCTCCAGGACAACAAAACACAAGACAAACATAACAGACCACTGCAAAAACCTGACAATTCTAGCAAATTCATAACATATAATATAATATATAATAGTAACTAAATATACTCATACTAATTCATGTTAGCATAATGTTAAATCATGCTAGTATCATGCTAAGTCATGTTAGCATGAAACATGCTAAAGCATGTTAGATTATATTAAAACTTTAACAATATATTAAAACATGTTAAACTTGTTACCATTGTGTTAGAGAATGTCAGACCGTATTCAGGTCAGTTTTGTCAAGGCAGCATAACGTTTGTCCTAAAACGTTACTATCTAATTGGGACTTGAGTAAAACTGAAAAGTTCTTGTCAGTTATGGTTACCCATAACTGAAATGTGACCTCTGCATTTAACCCATCCCTAGTGAGGAGTGAACACACACACACACCCCCAGGGAGCAATCGGGGGTTAGGTGCCGTGCTCAAGAGCATTTTAGTTGCTACCTGCCAGCGCTGGAATCAAACCAACAACCTACTGATTACAAGCCCAACTCACTAACTGGTAGGCCACAACTGCCCCCTTAAGAACACCTCACTGTGTAGTGCACTTTATAACAGACTTGTGCTTGACAAAGTTGCCTGTCTGTTGCCAAGTTATACATGTACGTTTGTATTGTAAAAATGTAAAACCAATATCTGACAAAAATGCTTACGTACATTACTCTTAGTAAGTAGAAGTATCAATCAAAAATATTCTCAGATTGAAAAGCACTTTTTTTACTTAATGTTTTGACTTAATTTTTTCCTATTATTTTTTCTTATTTTTTTATTTAATGTCTTGACTTGATGGAAACATTATTAAGGCATCTTTTAACCCATTAACAAGCAGCAATGTCACTCCTTCAATCTACTTATGCAAATTAACATTATGGCGCTGCACTTTTTCATATAATGTCGTATTTCTTTGATGTCTTTCTTTTCATAGCTCAGTCAGGTTAGTTTGCAAAAAACACCCCTTTGTAAATAGTACCATTAAATCAAATTAAACTATCCAGAGATGGGGCATTTCATTGACGTCTGACATTGTACATCAAGCCCTTTATTTTTATCAACTTTGCTGCAGACTAATATTACAATCATTTAATTAATTGTGTTTCTTATTAAACTACACTACAATTGTCTGTAAATTAAAAAACAAACAAACTGAAATATCACCTTAGCATAAGTATTCAGACCCTTGCAACAAAACTTGAAATTCAGCTCAGGTGTTTCCAATTTCTCTTGATTGTTGTTGATATGTTTGTATCTTGATACAAACCCAATGGTCATTCTGATGAGCTCCAGAAAAGTTCCAGAATGACAACCATCACTGCAGCCCTCCATTTTGTTTTTAAAGCGATCTTGCAGACTGAAGACTGAAGCCACTCCTCCATGCAAAACACACGAAAGCCCGCTTGGAGTTTGCAAAAAACCACCTGAAGGACTCTCAGAGTGTGAAGAACAAAAATCTCTGATGTGACAAAATAAACCAACTTCTGAGTAGCTCATGTTGCGTTCCCGACCCCTTTAAATAAGAAATGCTATTTTCTCTTCTTCTGTAACTAGTTTCATTCAGTAATAGGCATCCTCCCTGTCCGTTCCCCTTTCCAGAACCGGGTTGGTAAATGCCAGAACGATACAGGGAAGGATAATCCGTTGGATAATCCGCCGGGTCCGTCCCCACAAACCTCATTGGTATCTGGGGTTGGGACGCTGCTTTGCCCTTCTTCCTTTAGGTGCACAAGGAGCTCATGAAGTCTTGGAGCACACTGTTCATGGCACGCACATGTGGAACATGCAATCGCGGTACACCTGTTCCCACAGAACCCTACCACCTGGAGAAATCAGCCTAGTCTCCCTTTCCACGCCTGTAAAATTCTCCTCGTCCCTGCTGGTGAGGGCTTACACAGCTGCAGGGCAGGCCACCTCTGCCCTCCACGCCATGGCAATCTTGCAGGCCTTGGCCTGATGGACCTGCAAGATCTGGCATGCAAATTCCACTTCCCAATTTTCATTGGCTTTTGGGTGATTGGGCTCCCAAGAACAAACCCCTCGTGTCATCATCGACATGTCTTGTTTCCTCTACCAGGGAAGAAGGGTTACATACATAACCAAGACGATTTCAGTTCCTTTAATGTATTTACAGACATTTTGCTTATACACTGTCATTATAGGGTACTGAGTGTAAATGAATAACAAAAATATTTAACAGTTGTAGTATCAGGGTGCAACGTAACAAAACTGAAAAAGTGAAGGGGGTCTGAGTACTTTCTAAATGCACTATATATATATATATATATAGGAATAGCACATATATAGCAAATAGGAATGCACATTCAGTTGTTTAAGTTCTTCTCCACTATGAAAAAAATCTGCAACGTGATATTACATTTTTTAATATCCTTTATTTCTGAAGACACATGTACATCAACAAGAATCATTGTAAACCAGTTATTAATAAAACACAAGTAATATTAACAACCACAGGCTCCAGGCTCAAATTTACAAACTGCAAAAATGATTTATGATGTCAATGACTATAAGATGCCAAAACTGCACCCAGGATCACTTTGCAGGTATGCTACAGAGTGAGACAATAAACCAAGTGTAACTATGTTTCCTTTATTCTGCTAGCTGAATACTCAATTTTTCCCTTTTCATCACAACACCACCACAGCTTTCATTTTTTAACTTACCCCATAACAACAGTAATATTTCCATCCTGTTAAAACCAACTCTAATTAGAAATGTCTTGCCAATCTATGTAAAAACAACTTGGCATGCAGACTAAAGTGTTGCAAGCATGGTCTTTGAGCTTATCTGAATATGTTTTAGGTCCTTTCAAGTTCTTTTATAAACACACATTCATTAACAAACAATACACATTAAACATTAAAGGTTACAAGGCTCCATTTTCAACATAGTAACAGGGGTTACCATCCGAGTAGTGCTTTTTTTTACTGCTACCTACATATATAACCTAATAAGCAAATCAGCAATTACAGGATATGCATATGGTGTGAAACAGGCAACACAATATCTTGGGCTGCTTATGTGAAATGCATGCAAGGAGCAAAAACAGTATGGAGTGGTTTGAAGCTCATTAAACATTTTTATAAAAGTGCAGTGCTGGGAAAAGAATTTAAGATGTATGATTTGTTAAGGTTATTACACAACTTAATTTAACAGAATTTTAGAAACAAAACGTTTTAGACTTTTACAGCTATAAAAGTGGAAGAGATGATGGGGTCACAAAAGGAGAACATTTGTGGCATGCTCGTGCATTGTTTTTTTGTGAAGAACAATACAAGTTACTGTATTACAATGGTAAATGTGGTGGAAAATTTATAATACAATGCAATGTCTAAGATGAACAGTTTCAATTCATCAATTCAATTAATCTCTTAAATGTTATCTCAGAGCTGGGTACTGTGCCAGCTTTCAAAAAGAATTGTTGGCAGTGTTTTGGATAAATCAATCACAATAGTAAATAAAACATGAAATTACAAGTACAAAGGTTGTACATTTCCATGATAAGCTTTGAATCAATCAGCCAAATGCATGCAACCTGCCTGTACTAAAACAACAATCCAAAACAGCTGTCATGTCCATTTTAGTTAAAATAAGTTAAGCTGGTTGTCAAATGTTAAACAGAATCTTAACAATTCTCATGTGTTTGTTTCCTTAAGATGAATCACATTGTACTCCTCATTACTTCGCTAAATGTTTAAATGTAATTATCTGCCAGTAGGAACAAAAAGTGTTTTACATTACAAACATATCACATCTACAGAATAATACTGTAAGTGTACATGAAAAGTGTTTGTAAAGACCTCTGAATTTGATGGTTTACTGCATGAAGTATCTAAGAGAATATCTTAGATCTCTTCACATCATGGTGTAATACTGGTAAATGGTACACACATGCTTTGGACAGAACCAAAAAGCTTTCGGCTCTCTATACAAAGCTGCTCTGTTTAGTCTTTTCATCCACCTAAGCTTTGCCTATTATTTAAAATGCATTATGTTTCTCAAGGTTTGATGTTTTTGGATGCTGTAATTTCTATTTGCTGCTTTGCAATTTATTTATTATCTTCTCTGTCAGAAATACATGCAGTACCATTCCACAACTAGGCTTGAAACTATTTAAAAAAATAAAAATGAACAGGCTTAAAATTGTATGACTAAGGAATATTTAACAATACAACTACATACAAATACGTGGAAGTAATTTTGTGCTACTACATCTACTTAGTCAATTGAGGGAGACTAAAGGAAAATAGATATTCTTAAATTCCCATTACAGACACAAACCAGAGGGCTAATAAACAGAATAATTCATACATAATTCACAGTTAAAACAGCTTTGCTGGCTAATAACAATTATTAGAAAATTGAACAGTGTTTGCCAAAGGTTACCTGGCATTGTTTTTAGGCAACAAAATGGTGTCTTTCAGGAAAACGGTGTAGTATTCTGGTATATGAATGTGTGTGTTTTGTTTTCCTAGTGGAAAGGGATTGGGTGTAAAAATGGGTAATCATTATGAAACCTAATCACAAACCCTGCTTGGCCAGAGACGCAGACACCTCATCTGCAAGGGTGGAAAGTTGTGGTGGATCTGTCATGTTAATGCTGCCAGAAGAGGAGACAGTGCTCAGATCCCGTGGTGACTCCTCTAGAGACACAATTTCTGCACCATGGTCAGTACGTGCTTTGGCCTGCTCACGGAACGTCAGTTTGTGTGATTCAATCTTAAAAAGAAAAAAGCATTAAACGAATGAATATCAGAGGTTGGTTTATTTTGGCACACATCAGACCTTAGACTGAGATAAAAACTGATTTTCAGACTGAAAATTAAATTAAACTGTGCAATTTCTCTAAACTCAATTTAGTCAATATGCGTTTGCCTGAGCATAGTTAATGTGTTCTCTGATTAATAAGTTCACCAATGGCAAACAGCAATGAATAATAAATGCACAAGATGGTGTATAAAGGAATTATGCAACAGACAAATAATTTTTATAACAAAAAAATCACTTAATAAATCAATATCTGTAGCTCTGTGTAGGTTCATCAACACCTTTCACAAGATATTTTAGATATGAAGGTTTTGTGCGCTTTAAACTGCAAGAAATGTTTTTGTATTAAAATGTATAAAATGTTTCTTTCTTGTTTTATTTTTACCTAAAGGTATTGGAGGAATCACTGCACCTGAGTACCTTCTTCAAAAAAGGATAACAACATTGTGACTTTAGTCTATTGCAAACATAGTTCCTCCCTAAATACTTACTAGAGCCTCAGTCTTTATCTGGGGGTTGCTAAGGACGAAAGCTTCTGGGGACAGACTGGCAGATGAGAGGGTAATGGTATCAGAGGGATCTGGGGACAGGGAGCCCTCATTGTGGGGTGTGCCTGCCCCTCTGCCCTTCTCTTTCTAAAGAAAGATCCGCAGGTGGTCAATGGGGGGTGAGAAACAAAATGGTTAACCAAAACAGGGAAGAAACACAAAAGTTGTGGGTTCAACAAAAAATGATGGCAAGACAAATGTAAAAAAAAATCAAAAGTAATGGTGATAATATACATTACTATCGCTGCTTCATTTTAATAATAATAAGACATTTTTAGGTTATTAATTTTTAACTTAATAAAAATATTGCTTGTCAACTTCACCAAAATTCTCAGGCTTGAATCTTTGATTGTTTTAAACATTTTTTACAAAAGTTAGACCAAAATAAATAGTGATGAAAGCCTAAATATTAAATGCCATTAATGAATAGTTACTCCACTAATAGTTAATCCACAAATTTGTACAGGATGGTCTAAATGACTTAATTTGCATCAAAATTTGGAACCATATTAGCAGGGGTGAAAATGGACTTGAGAAAGATACCAGCATCATTTTTTTTATTTTTACAGTGATTGGTAGATCTATTAGTAAAATATGTTGACTTAAGCTATGCTTTTTATATTATATGCCAATGGTGACTTATAAAAAAATGAGGAAAAAGCACTTTTGTGTTTTTTTTTATGACATTTACATCCCTGTATCTTAGGGTGTACTTACACTAGGCATAGGTGTCTTGTATCTAGCCAGAGTATGTTTGCGCAAGGACTGCTTTTTTACAATTATGTAAGTGGCGCTATAGAGCCATTTTGCCACATTACAAAAATGCAATCCAATCTGGAGATAATAACAGCAGTTAAAACAGGGTCCTCACATCATTGGTGCCCAAGCCATAGTTAACAACATCCCTTTATTTAAATTTTGCCAAAACTCATATAAATATGGAATCTTACGAATAAACTACTGAACATTTAATGTGTCTCAACTTGATAATTTTAACAGTAACTCCAAGACACTGAAATGGTTATGTTTAATGCAGTTGATAGAATGCCTCAACATTATTTGTTCTTTAGACACTCCACTTAAAAAAAGTACCAGATTTTTGCACTCACATTCGGTTTTTGATGACGGTTTACATGGAGGCACATTTAGAACCCCATATATCTGGAAGTCAACGATTTAAGGTCTTAAAGATGTAGCTTCCTAAAGAAAAGTTAAGAATGACTCTAGAAGGACACTAAAATATCTCTAATACATAAGTTACAGGGATGTAAACATTACACAGAAGGGCTACAGAAGTGTCACCATTGGCATGTAATGCAACAAGGATTGCAACAGATTTCAGATCTACCAATTTGTAAAAGTAAAATAATAATGCTGGCATCTTTCTCAAGTCATTTTTCACCCCCCTCTACAAATTGCTCAGTAACTATTCATCAATGGCATTTAATATTTTTGGCTTTCATCACTATTTATTTGTATTTTTTTTTATTTAAGCTGGGGAACTTTGCAAAATTTGTTTGATTTGACACAGAATGACCCAGTAGTAAATTAGTAGTAGTTTATATAAAAACATGATTATAGTAAAAGTTGAGTCAGGTATAAAAACGTGGCAGAATTAGAACAGCACTGTTGGTTATCAACACACACTATGTTCCTAGTATGGGATGCTGGTGTGCAGGCGTCCCTATAGTACCTGAGATAAATTTACACCAACATGGTTTTAAAATGATGATTTACAATCATTCATATTTATTTTTTTGGGTGTAGAGCATTCCTACCTAACACTCAGTCCTAAAGCCATTTTTGGTCTGTGTGTTGTCATTATGGCACCTGTAATAATCACAAACATGTCTGGAAAGCCAGATTCTCCTAAACAATTTATATTATATATCTATATTGTGTAATGTTTAAATCCATCACATTCCTAAGGTCATTCAACTCCGGACTTTTGGGTAGTACCTAGCAAAATAACTCACACACTCTCACAGTTTAAATCTAGATTTATGTCTTGGGTAACGCATTCACAATGTATCACATAACATCTATATTTTTGCAATATGGACATTAATCTGTTATCAGAGGTGACTGTGTCAAAGTACTGTTAATTGTAATTGTGATCTAACTGAATTGTAATTAAAAAATTTAAGGAGAAAAACACAAGCTTTAATCTATAATTCTGAAGATGAACACAGTTCTTATGGGTTTGGAACGACATGAGAGTGACTAATTAATGACTAATAGTTTTGGGGGGAACTATACCCTTAAGAACTTTAAACATGACTCATCCAAATGCATTTCTAACACCTTCTGTCCACCGGTCTAAGGCGTTTCTCTGCCTATAGTCTGCGATAGGCTCCAATACTCCACACAACCCTAATTAGGATAAGTAGTATAAAAAATGTGTTGCTGTATTACTGTTTTGTGTCTGTTGGTTTTTAACTCAAGGATAGTGCAGCTGCTTCTGTTTGATGCCAGACATTTGTTCTGAATAACTGTATATTTTGATTTACATCCAAGTTCCAAACACAAATCATGATTTTGTATAATGACAAATTCATAGTTTACTTAATTCAATGTTACAGCTTCTAACAACAGTTAAATATATTAGACAATTGAACAGTGTTTGCCAAACATAACCTGGCAAAGGATAGCTGACTACATCAATATACAGTTCTTTTTAAAGTATTAACTTTGCTGGATTATGAAAAATGGGTATTAGTATGTAGTTAAGTAATTTATAAAATAAATTTAGACAATTTCAAGCAACTATATCATGACATGATTCAATTTTACTTCTAGTGATACGTGTAGTAATGGAGAAAAAATCTTGCGAAAAACCAGACTCAGGGGTCAGTTGTCCTTTGGCAAGGACCAAGCACACACTGTAAACAAAATGTTGGTGCATTACAATTTATTAAGCTTATTACTACAGATTTATTAAGTTCATTACAGTTATATTTTTGTCATGCTCCTGGTCTGATCAGCCCAGGGTTTTGTTGTCTTTGTGATCTCTAGTCTTGTCTATGTTAGCGTGTAGACTCCTGGGTTGTTTTTGTGTTTCGTTTTTTTCTCTTTTCAGTTTTTTTTCCCTGTTCCTGCCATCAGAATTAACCTAAGCATCCACTATCTCCTTTCTGGCACTCATATTAGTGAATAACTGGAATCTTTTTGGCCGGAAGATTAATGTAAACATGCACATTGGATACGAGGCATAAGTGTAAAGAGGCAGGACAAAAAATCAGATATGGAAATCGGATATGAGCATTATGACTTGCAGTGTAAACGCAGCCTAAGTTTTGACTTACCCTCTTGTTGCCTCCTCCAGCCACATGTTTAATGTTGTCCATGGAACCGATTTTTGGCTGAGCCTTAAACTCCAGTTTCTCTGACCTGATCCCAATGTTTCCTCCACCTTAAAATGATTATGGTTATTAATGGTAACCATATAATTAATGGTTATTTTTCTCATGACTTAACCAAATTAAATGATTCACTGTTTACATGCATACACAATTTACTTCAGTTAAAGAATAGTTCTCTTAATCTATTATAATTCTCTTTGTATAATACTATAATTCAATAATTTTTTTTTGCCAAAAACAACATCCAGGCTCTTCCCAGCTTTGTAATAGCATTGAATAGTGGCATTTTTGGCAAGTCTTAAAAGGCATGTATTTGGTACTTTTTTTAAATTAATTACAGAGTTTTAATCTAATCTTAACTCTTAATTCTAAAGCTAATAGCTCAATTAAATTGAAGAATGAAACTTTAACTACATTATTAATTATGGACTACAAAGAACCACCCTCCAAGATAACGTTCATTAATGCTTTCCTCATAGAAAAACTGAACACTTTTATGCTTGCTTCAAGGCAGCAGTCTACTGCGTTCTACATTCGTGTTCACCTTTCTGGCACAAACCTTTCATGTGCAGAGTTAATCGAGCTTTACTGTCATTGGCTAGTGAGATTTCGATTGACAGCTCTGACCCAAAACTAGGCTTCAGTAGAGCGGATTGTAGAGATCGATCTTGATGCTGTTATCATTTAATTTGTAGTGGGGTTTTTTATATTTGAGGTTTGGGTGGCCTCAAATATTCTATAAGAGACAAGCAGCATAAAGCAGCATGGAGCATCTTTGTCATCATCCTAAGCTGTACTCCTGCAACCCTCAGGTAAGTTAATGTAATTCAGATAAGCAATAAAATGACGTTTTATTCTTGTACAGTAGCATCACTATCTAGCTCATTAATTAAGTGTTTTATTATATTTTAAAGATATTAGTTTAGGCAACTCTTAAACTTTTTTTAACTAACTGTGAACATATGTTGTCCCTTTTGTTCACTTTCAGTGCAGTTACATCAAACAGTACTAAAGGTAAACAAATTCATAAGGTGACACAGTTAGATTTCTTTAGACAATAAATAATGTTAAGCCACCCTATGAACGCGATTTAAATATGATGTATACACATTAAACAGCTTGAAGAAAAGCCGAAAAAGATACCTTTTTAAAGACAAACATATAATTCCATTAATTTACGATTGATAAAAATAACACCACAATTCTCATCTTTAAATAATAAAGGTAACCTAAAAACATTTTGTTATTCTATTTTCACTTAATATAACACTTTTGAAAAAAAATATTCTCTGGTTTTTGTGATTTCACTGTAATTATAGTAATAAACACACACTCCTTTTTTCGTGACGGCATTATTGACAGTGTACATCAAAACCACATTAAGCCCTATCAGAAGACAGAACAAAAGTCATATGAGGAGATTCGTGGCTATGCTGTAGTGTTTACTTGACACTGACTTTATTTAAGAGTTATTTGGGCAAAGTTAGCCAAGAGCATGACAGTTGGCAACCCTACTAAATAATTTACAGTAACAACAAAGTAATGACTTAACGACTCTCTAAAAATAGAGAAGACCTGGCAAAATTCTTCATTTAAAAAAGCTTGTAAAGGGGGCTCACAAATAACCTAACAACTTGGCCCCGTGAAAGACAAAGCAAAGGTGACTTTGGAGTCTAGTAACCTGACATATCGACTAACTGAGCTCTAAAAGAGTCCTCTACATGATAACTCTAAGCGAGAGGAAGCCTAATTACATCCTACACTCAAGATATCTCCCAAGGAGGCTCACAGAGAGCCTAACAGCTCAGAATCACGATTCAAGCAAAGCTTCAAGAAGCAGAAGAGATGATTTGCAGAGACGACTCTCTTTAGTGAAAGGAAGCCCAGCAACGCTCTAAATCAAAGGCAGCAGCCAAGGAGGCTCACACAGAGTCTAAATACCTTACTATTTAGCTGAGCTCAGATGATGACAGCCTTGACTTAATGACTTTCCAAAGAGAGGTCTAAATACACCCTAAATAAAAACAGCCATCAAGGAGGCACATAAGGCCTCAAAGCAGTGGCCCAGGGAGCTCACAGACAGCCAGTGACTTGGCACTACCACTTGACTGAGCTATGAGGATGGAGACCATAATGACCAAAACTGGTTTAATATTATTAATGATTGTGGTTTATTGCTTAAACAAAGAGTTTTAAAGAAATATAACTTTCCTGTTATATCTAAATAATTTGCTGTTGTTTGTGGTGCTGTTCTCTCAGGAGTTATTTCTATATAAATGGGTCTTGAAAGAAGTCTCCTTACCATTTTGCCTCTTTGCGACCCAGTCTATACAACAGTAGGTAAGGCTTGTCTCTATTCTGCATTATAGGAGTAACTTGTTGCAGGCTGGAACAAAGTTAATCTATTGCCGTAAATTATCTTGTGAACAAAGTTATAGAAGTATCTTTCAAATTAATCCACAGATTTTACCCAGCTAATAGCTACCTGAAGACATTTAAATATGATATTGACACATGTAATAACTTTTGTAATGTGTAATAAGTGACATTTTACCACTGTCATTACACAAAAATGTTTCACATGTATGTGATAATGTCTACTCTCTATTTTCCTTTTTTTGAAAGATGTGTTTGTTTTTTAATACAAAGTTTTATTTAATAAATCTTTAACTACGTTTGACTACTTACAAGTTTTCCATACATAAATGAAATTCTCCGATCTACACTGCATTTTAAGATGTTTCTAATGGCTTTCAGCAATATTCTGAAACATTTTTTGTATCTAAAGAGTAAAACAGTATAAAGCATAGTTTTTCCACCCGACTATGAGGACCACCTCCACGTGGTGTCGGGTGGGTAATGCGAAGAGTCCTCGACCTACAAAGGTGAACCATCGGGTCACCTGGCGCTTGATTACCCTAACAGGGTGCCATAGCGCCGAAAAATTTTCCCGGGCGAATGGGGCTCGTCAACCTTGGATGGTAGCTCATCTAGGAGAAGGAATACTCTGATGTAAAACCTCCATTGCCTTGCAGCATACTCTCTCATGGGAAAGGCTAAGGGAGTAAACCCCAACAGAAAATCCGGAGCTGCAGTCCCGAAGGCGGATTGACCATGTATCGTCAACACCGGCAACTCCTGCGGCGCAACTGAAGCCAAGCTGTATCGACTCTGTCTTTCCCTTGGATCCTTCAGCTGCGAAGAGAGGGAGGGACTGCTGCATGGGCAACAGCTGGCCCTCCATTTTCACCATGCCTAGGCTATGTAGTTCCACTGGAGACGACACTCCAGCGTCATCGCAAGATGTCGACTCAACACGGGGGGAGTCAGTTTACCGGTTATAAGCTCGTCCGAATTGGCGAAGGAAACGAGCGCCAGGGGTCATCCTCCGACGGTGGGAGAGGTCATCGTGCCTCATTGGACAGCAGCCCCCAGCCAAACTGGGCAGCCCCCAGCCAATAAGGTGCTGTCCCGCCATGGCTACCTGCCCCACAGGGTGCGTGGGGATCAGAGAGGCATCTCTCGAAAAGTACACCACAAAAAATTCGCACCTGGCATTTCTTCAAATAAAACAACCATAAAGAAGCCTCCAGCTCTTCGTTTTGCTAGCTGGAACGTCAGAACCATGCAGACCTTCAGCAGACCGATGATGCAAGGAAGACTGCCGTCATTGACAGGGAACTCTTTCGACTAAATATCGACATTGCTGCTCTGCAAGAGACACGACTTGCTGACAACGGCACCATTAGAGAAGCTAACTACACCTTCTACTGGCAAGGGAAGTCTACGGACCAACCAAGGCAGCACGGTGTTGGCTTCACCGTGAGGAACACGCTTGTCAGCTGCACGGAGCCCCCCACAGCAGGCACAGAGAGACTAATCATCCTCAGGCTGTCAACGCCTTCTGGCCCAGTCCACATCCTCAGCGTGTACGCCCCAACCCTCAGCTCCACTGCCGATGAGAAGGATCAATTCTACCAGGCCTTAGATGAGGCAATATCTA
>JAZGTK010015581.1:0-13143 GCA_036877625.1 Ambastaia sidthimunki
ACAGACAGACAGACACACACACAGACAGACAGACACAGACAGACAGACAGACAGACACAGACAGACAGACACACACAGACAGACAGACACACACAGACAGACAGACACACACAGACACACAATTAAGATATCAGTCACAGAGGAACACATCAGATACAGAACACGTCTGATTGGCTGTCAGTGACTCAAGATGTCATACCTGTCGGTAAGTTTTCATACATGGCTGCTGTCTTGAATATTCAGCTGATTGTGCTGTTAAAATAAAAAGTAACATACATGTGATTTTTAGTGTGACCTTTAAATTAAAACCCTACAAACAAGAGTTTGCTAAACACTGATCCATCATGAATCTTAGATTAAATGTCAAGGGCACAATGCCAGGGCTATATACAGTATATATGTGTTTAGTTAATATATAATAACTAACTAAAATTTGCTTAAGTTTCCATTTCAATGTCTATTATGACTGGTCCCATACACAACAACAATATGCAATGTTTAGTACAAATCTACCAACAAAATACAACAAATATTACATAAATAATATAAATTAGTAATATAAATAAAATAAATCTGAAATTTAAGATTAAGAAAAATTCATTTTATAAGAAAATTATATAAGATATTTCTTAAGATTTGTAAATTATTCAATTGATACATGCATGTTTTTTATGACTGTGTGAACCTTGCGACACTTCGCTAGACTCGAACCTACAACCGTCCAGCTATCAGGCCGCACCTAGAACCGCTACGCCACGCAACTCACCAACATCAACAACAAAAGTTGTCAAAACCAGTTAGTTTTGATAAAACTTCAGCCCAAAATATCATCATAAACTTTCACACAAACATACAAAAATCACTTTAAATAAGATCAAACGGCGACAGACGATTTGAAGCTGTTACATAAACACAAGCTCAACCCAATTCACAAAGCGACAGTAAATCTTTAACTCACCCACAATACTTGTGTTGATCGGTTGTTCTTGCTGGTAAATCGTGTTTCTGTCTAGTTGAGTTAATCTAGTTAACACGATCCGTCATTTCCAGTGTTGTTTTGGGCTGAGATTCACCGTGTTTTCACCTGCTCGAGTCTCACCTGAAACCAGGAAGTGAGTTCATTCATGTGTCCATTAACTCCGTTTCCGCTTGAATAAACAAGCATTATCAAAATAAAACCATCATTTAACTATTCATATTATATAAATAGCATCTGATCGTCTTAATGCAAGCATCGGTTATATAATAATATGAGATATAATTTATAAACTCCCAATCTAACAGGTGCATGTGTTTCCCCATTGAAATCACTGCAGTAAACTTACTGACAGTCTTAACAATACGTTTAGAAAACGTCTTTGCATCTAAACGTGTTTTTGGCTCATAAACGGTGATAAAATGCTAAAACAGATAAAAGTTAACATACATTTGCAGTAAACGAACGTGTCACCGTATCTCAATACAAAAGCCCATTATGCGATCCAGGCTAGTTCTGTTAGCCGGGTACAAAGTTGATCAGCGGTACAAAACACGGGTAATAAGTTCAAACAACGTTTGCTTTTAAGTGTACACCTGTTCTTACAACCCATCCCGGCTCTGTTAAGTACAAACGGCAAGTTAAACGCGTTAAAAAGGATAAATATTAGAGACTTACATGCTATCTGTGCAGGGAATAACGTGCGCTGTCACTTTAAGAATTGCGTCAGTCACGTGACTGTTCAACATGGCGTCGCGCTGGATGAGTTTCTCAGCAACACAAGCGCTGTTTATTATTTCTGTTTGCGTTACTTTTATTCACAGCCTGGGAAACGATGCGGAAAACTGCGATAAACTCCGACTGGGACAATATCCTTATGAAAATAACTCACATATTTAGAGATCATTGATTTTGCTAGCCTGCTAGCTAGCATGGATGCTATGATGGGCTGTTTATATACAGACAGCGGTTATCGGTTTTAACTGTGATCATGTAACATACATGTTGTTATTTCGTGTAATTTGTGTTTAAATATTGGTTTCGTGTTTTAGATCTGTTATTTAGCGGTTTATTTTATATATTATGTAGTGCTTGTGTCATACATTCATCACTATTGGAAATCGGTGTCAAATACTGCTTGATTCCACCTTAACAGTGAGCAAGTATCTGTGCAAAGAACCCAAAATTGATGATGCAACCCAAGAACCGGACAACTGCAAAGACAGACTGGCCTGGGGTGAGTTAACTGTGGTGGACAGATATACATGCATGTACAGTGGGTTTTAAAAGTCTGAGACAACTAGTATAAAAGTTACTTTTTTGTATTCCTTTGTAATGCAATTTTCCAGTAAAAATTATTGATTTGAGAAAAGGAACCCTTACAAGAATTAAAACACAGTTTGACTAGTTTACACCAAAATATGATTACTAAACCACGGTAACCATAAATTAACCTGGTTTTGCTACAGCAACTATAGTTGCAAAGATTTTTAACATCATCTCACACAAATATACAGCTTATATCTTGTATTATCTGTTATCTTTATAAATGTCCTTTTGACATCATGGGAAGAAAACTAATTTTCTTTGATAACATGTTAGTATTTTTCTACACAAGTAATCATCTTATTCCTGGACAGCTTGTCTAGTTAGGCAGCTCACTTGGTTTTGAAACAGCTGCAATGTGATGGTAAGGATACGTTAAATTTGTGACCTAAAGCAATGTTGTCATTCCAGTGGAATGTTTACCTGCTCCAAACATCAGCTGTCGGCTGTCAAACGGAACCGTGTTTAAATTCAGCGGAGAAGAGGTCGGATTCAACAAAAGCATTTCGTGTCGCAATGTGTATGTTGGCATTTTTTGTCCTTATGTCACTTTACGTTACATATGGTTTTGCATATATGTATGTATTTATTTACTGGATAAGGATCTGATTTCCGCTTGTGTGGGTGATGTATTTTTCCTTGCATTAGGAGCGGTTATTCATATAAAGTAGCTGTTGCTTTGTCACTTTTTCTGGGATGGATTGGAGCTGACCGGTTCTACCTGGGATACCCAGCACTGGGTAAGATCCGACCTTCTTTACTGTTTAATTTCACATCTTGCATCATTATATTTGACATTTTTGTTTATGTAGCCATCTGTGCTTTTGACAAAATGTAACTTGTCTATATAAAGTACAGTATGAGACGGATTATACTGTATATAGCTGCTGTAATAACTGATTAAATGATTTTGAGGTTATAAACTATATGAATTAAAATTGAAAAGTGTACAGTATATTGTTAGGGCTATAGCTGTAGTTTTGTGTGCTACTTAGATAGAAAAGGAAAAGAAAAAAGTAACTAGGGAATGTTGCAAGCCGGACTTGAATCTGTGTAGCTCACATTTGTACCCTGGCACCACTAGGCCATGGCTTTGACATTTATAATGTTTTACTCTCTTTGGCTCTGTGCCACAGTGTGAAATCACCTTTGTTTCCATGCTTTGCCATCAGATGTTAATAGATGGAGTCCTGGCATCCATTTACCTGTCAGTAACTCATAAAAAGATCTCATTCCAGTCCTGCGCTGTAACACAAGAGACTTTAGAACAGTGAGTCGTGGATGTTCTGTTGTTGACATCATCTGTTCCTTCTCTCCAAGGACACACCTTCATACCAGATGTTCTCTGAAGAGTCGCACACACATCGGCGTTTTTTGTCTTCTCTCGTGTGCTCGGTTTGTCCGTTTTGTGGATTTAGAGCGATTTTGCTTTTTTCTGCTTTAAAGATGCATGAAATGACAAATGTGATCCCCCCCATGTTGACATTTCCTGTTGATACAGGAAGTTGGCGCCGGTATCCTCTGACATGATTTGCTACTTGTTGTTGGCGGTCCGGTGGTATTGGGTGATATAATTCTCGAGAACATTTTATTGTGCCGATAATTTATATTCGTCCCTGCGTACGAGACATTTTTGCTCCATTTTCCCAGAAGAGAAATTTGACATTTGACATGCATTTGTCAGCTAAAAGCAGATGGCTAACATCAGCATTAGCATGCTACGAACAGTCTCAAAGGTAAAGGGTCAAGAAGATTTAATCCAGATTCACATTCAATTTAAATCATAATGCAAAAATTACTTTATTTAAACTGTAAAGAATGATTATCATGGTTATGGTTGTTGTACTGTCTTATCAGTTTTATTGTAATAAAGTAAAGAGTAACTTACTGTACTACAGTAATAGAATTTGTTGGGCAAATGCTTAATTGTTGCAATGCAAAAAGTCTAATATGCTTTATTTTCTTTAGACAAAATATTATTAAATTTTGTTTTATTTAGTCATGATCTTGAGAGATTTTAGGAGATTGATAGATTGATATAACAGACATGGACTTTAGGCCACAAGGTCTAAACTGTTTTTGGTTTAGACTTTTGGTTTAGTTTAGACTGTTTTTGGTCTTTCTGCTAGTTCAAGTAATTCTGTTTTCCCTTTGAGTCCAAAAACAAAACATCTCAACCAATGGAGTGAAATAAGATCTCAGTGTGAACCCCAGCAAAACCGTAAAGTCACGTAGCACCTTCACAAAAACCTCCTTGCGGCTCGCGTACAAAGCCAACAGTATCAGTCTCATCGGGCTTAAAGATCACAGAGCTCACTTTTGAGACCACGTTTAGTCTTTTGCCCTTTTCTCCCAGCTGTTTTAACAAAACAAGTCTCCCTGTGACAACTCATTAACTAAAACAGTTCCCTTCACTTGCTTTACTGAGTTTTGTTAGAAGATCTAGGGGTGCGTGTCTATCCCACGGTGCTCCAAACGCTAAGGTTGTTGCCATCTTATGCAGATGAGTCCAAACCACACATATAAAACCCAAGGTTACGCAGAATACAGCAGGAAGCTCCATCTTTCTTCGTCTCTCTGTGTTTTAAGAGCTTCCTGATCAATTAAGCACCTGCTTTAGGACAAAAGGGCCCGGGCGTTTGAAGGTCCCCCTTGTTCCTGGGTTCTTTGTGTGAGGAGTTTGTGAAAGGCAGGCTCATACCGTGCTGGAGTCAGTTCTTTAGACTCGTCCATTGAGCCACACCTGGTCTGGGCTGACCTCAGAACTGCTGGGCCATTACGCTCTCAAAGGAAAGCCTGGAGTTGTTGAGAAGACATTCAGCAGGTGTCTTGTTTCATATCCGCTGTGGAATCAACATGCCCAAACCCTTCAATGACCAATTACAAGTAATATTAGGGCCGATTAGCAGCAATTATCTTTGAATCACGAGACGGTAGGGGGTGTAATAGACTGAAGATCTCACGGGGCCCCTGATGGTGTGTTTCAAATAATCACTCAACGGACATCCAAAGTAGACCTGCTTTTATGTGAACTGGAACTGTTTATTTTTGTCATTTGTACAGCCATGGGTTAATGAACGTGCTAGAATAATATTTTTTCTTTATCGTCTTTTGAAACGCGTGTGGCTTCTCACATTTTGTGGCTTCTTTTTATTTATCTCAGAGTTGAAGTATGTTAATGTGTCAATGTTAAAGGGATAGTTCACCCAAAAATGCTAATTCTTCAATCATTTACTTGCCTCCATGTCATTCCAAACCTGTAGGAATATATTATTCTGTGGAACTCAAAAGAAGATACTTTGAGAAATGTCTTGGTGGTTTTGTGTCCATACAATGGAAGTCAAAGGGGTCACTGTTGTTTGGTTACCAACGTACTTCAAAATATCTTTTGTGTTCCTCAAAAGAAAACAAATCATGAGGGTGAGTAATTGATGGAAGAATTTTCATTTCTGGGTGAACTATTCCTTTAAAATACTGTCTCCAGTCCTAGTTTCACAAGCTGCAGAGATAACTGGTTTGTAGTGTCAACACTGTGTTGCAAAAACAAAAGATTGTTTTGTCATCTTCTCTGTTGATGGTTTTCTCTTCATCTGTTTCAGGCCTGCTGAAGTTCTGCACTGTGGGATTCTGTGGAGTTGGAAGTTTGGTGGATTTCATGTTGATATCTATGCAGGTAAGAGAAGTTCATGTTTAGTTTGTGGGCCCCATTTGTGCTGGCAACTATATTAGCATTGCGTCAGCTCTTATGGTCCTGTTTAAACCAAGAACGATAAGTTAATATATAAAGACTATCGGCCGTTGGGGTGCGTAAATGCACGAACGGTTTAAATTCAAATGTGTTTTGATTGGCTGTTAATGTTTTATTATTTAGCTGGGAAAAAACCTTAGAATTATAAAGGGTTCTATCTGTGTTTTGACCAGTTTTGAGATATTGAGGTTTAAAGTTTTTGCATTGCATTATAAATACCAAAACTGAACTTTTTTGTTATTCAAATTAAACACCCAAAATGCATTTTTTTAAATAAAACACCTTTAATAGTGCCATTAAGTTATATTAGAGTAAAAATATGTCTATAACTCAATTTTGACAAAAATGTCAGATAGAACCTTATAATTTTAAGGTGGCGAAATGATATTGTTCCTCTGTATTATTATAGTCATGGTGTGGACTCCAATTTTTTAATTTTGAACGTTTTTTAAACCTGTATATCGTTATTCTTGATGTGAAAGTTGCCTTTATTCTGTTATTTACATTGCTGTCTTATTATCATTATATATTATTAGCCTAAATCTCATTGGTTCAAAGCTCTGCTCTAAGTATGTTCTAATTGGCTGTATTTTTAGAGATGTGAAGGGATACTTTACCCACAATCCCCTGGTCTGAGCTGCAGACAGAGGAACTCAGTATTGGCTTCTTCAATGCTTGTATTCAGTGGCACCCGTTTCTCTTCTCCAGTGGCTCCAGCACAGTGAAAGGAGCTAATGGGAACGCCGTTTGTTTTGCGCCTCCTCCACCTCCTTTCTCCTCCCCCGGGCCGCACTCTCCCACAGGGCCCCCCTAACCCCTATTACAAGCCTCCTACACCTGACAACAGAAGAAAGGCAGTCCATTTGTCATCTCGTTAGGGAAAACTCACCCTCTCCGCTTTCATTAGGCAGCGCGGTCCTGAATGAAGCTTCATGTGGAAGACGCTTGCATGTTAAAGGATGGCTTCGGGAATTACTCTAGATTCCCAGCGTTATATGTTGGGAATCTTGTCTGTGAAAACAAACATTTTTAGTTATAGGTTCAGATTGTGTCTTAGTTGTCTGGAACAGTAGTCTGATGTTTCTCAACGTGGTTTAGCAGCCGTTATAACTTCATTAATTTACTTTATTATAACTTTATTAATTTCCAAGCTTTTCCGTGTTTTGAGAAATATTAAAATGTTGACAAGTTGTTTTTCCTTTATATAGTCTGACAAAACCATAGAAATGCTTTCAGCACTCAGGATTTTCCCTTCAGATGTCAAAAATACAATAATATTATCAGCTTTAAAAGTTATAAAAGTTAATCTGTTTCAAATTTCCATAAACGCTATTCGAACCAGATGCTAGTACTCACGGATCAGTCGCTTGCATCACACCGCCCCAAAAACAACGCCTGTCCGTATTTTGACAACTCCGGATTTCTACCTGTTTATCATCTTCTGTTTTTCATTTTCCCAGCCGCGGTGGATGAATAAAGCAAGCTTTTATTTTTTAAAATGGCCGTGGCGGTTTGATTAACAGGGCCACTGCAGTGTTTATTGTTCTCTTAATGTCTTATTGAAGGCCCTGGGAGAGCGATGCTTTTAAGGAGCACCTTTGGCAGTCGAAGCTGTCATGCGCTTACGTTCTCAATTAGCCGTCGACTGTCGGGCCTCTTCGTTTTCAAATTCTGACACTTTTGATAAAGAGTTTCCCTTTCCCTCGGGACCCCATTTGCGCACGCCGCTCCTCGCTAAAACCCCATATTTTATACCAAACTACCTTCGCTAAGAGCCACGTCGCCTGCAAAATGCATCTTTGAGAACTAATGAATAAACACCTGGGACGTGTTCCTGTTATTTATATCCATTAATATTCCGTCCCGTGAGGCGCGGTGCATTTTTAAAGTAATGACGCAAGATTAACTGCGTCACGTAACTTTTGGTTTGCTCGCAAAAATGTGCAGGGACAAAGTTTAAGTTCGTTCCGTGACGTTAATGCCTGGACAGCATGTGTATGTGGTGTTTAGAAACTGTAGTCGCTTTCGAACCGCCACACCAATCTACTCAAGATATCGACCAATCAGGCGATGCCATAGCGAGAGTAAATGGCTTGTATTGGTCCGCTGCCAGACTAGAGCTAATCTCGATATGGTGGAACAGAGGATGGCTGTGTCTGTGTTTGGTGTGTGCCTTTTCTTCTTTCACCAGATGTGTGTTCTCATTATCATCTCGTCCCAAAGCGGAGACGAGGTGAGCCCGCATGGCCAGGTGTTGGACCCGCTCGCCTTCAGGAAGCCATTATGCTGTCTTTGTGCGTCAGTCCAAGCATGTTGCCGGGATAGCTGATTTCAGAACTGGCAGGGCCCCAGCTTGGGCTCTGAGCTCATTGTTGAAGCTCTGATCTGAGGACGGTCCTTTGGGACCCTCCTCCTCACCAGAACTCTGAGTGCAACCTCAATTACAGCACTGCCTGGGGTTAAACTTAAATTGCTTCCAATTCCGCATTACTGTCTTATAATTTAATTGTACGAGCGTGAGCCATCTGAGGAGAACGATGGATCCAAGCGGCCCACCTGGTATTCATCTTGGCGTAATGTAAAATCATGTAATTGCCTAGTGAAGGATTACATTGTTATGTGAGTCTTTGTGACACATGAGAATCGTTCTGTTTGCTCTGTTGTAGATCGTGGGTCCATCGGACGGGTCGGATTACATCGTGGATTACTACGGGGCACGTCTCACTCGTCTTTCCATAACAAATGAGACCTACAGAAGAACGCAGCTTTCTCCGTAGAGGGCACCAGGTGAGGATCTGTGACAGAGATGAAACATTACTATAAGCAGGGGGTAATTATGAACGACATCACCAAGTTAACCCACCAACTGAAAGATTCTGAAAGATTAGGCAACCAATCAGTTAAAGGGAAGCCATGTATGATTAGGCTGGTTTCAAGTTCACCCTGATTGGTAGGTTTTTTTGAGACAGGACATGGGGCTTATGGGTAATTTTAAAAGTTCTTTAAAGAGCAACTTTTTAATAATACATAAAGTCAAGGTCATGATGATAGCTGATCTCGAGTGACCTCCTGGGGCATCAAAGCAAACTGACAGACCAAAGACACCTTCAGCTGTGCTCCAAATCCCCCCAACTGACCCCATGCCTTCTCGGTCTCCAGACTGGGCTTCCTGCTCCGGAGAGAGAGATTAAATGTCAGACATGCAGAGAGGACGTCGGGAAACGCGACGAGGTCGTGAGATTGCACTTATTACGGCTGGCACCAGATCTGCATCTGTTGAATTTTTGTCCTGGTGAACCTCACTCAGTCGCTGTTCCAGCCATTCCCCGTATCCTAAAGAAAACAGTGTCCAAGTTCCAAAAGGTTTCTTATATCTGTGTCTGTCCCTTATGGGTTTGTGTTCCGCTGTTATCTTGAGCTTTTGCCGTAGTGATGATGGGGTGTTATGGGACCCATGTGGAGATGTTTTCTTGCTTTCCTGTGTTTACATTGTTCCAGCATGAGCCTCTAAAGGGACGAATTGAGGTCTTCACACACTATCTCTTTGTCACTTGATCTCTACTCTGTGTTCCTCAGTCTCCAAACCCATTTGTCTTTGGGTTTCTGTGTCCCATGTATCTCTGTGTCCATTTGTCTGTCTGCCCTTATGTCTCTCCGTGCCTCTCTGTCTTTTAGTCCAAGATCTTCATATGGGTCTCACTTAGTTATCACGACCCCAGGAAAAAACAGCCCAGTATTATATAGTATCATACTATATAAGTAGATCAAGAACAAGTTTTCTGTATAGTACTTTTAGCTTATACATTGGTTACACATGCTTACATCAGCTCTGGAGTGAATCCAGAAAGCCAAATGAAGATGTTCTTACTCATGTAGGAAAAATGACACTGATCCATTTTCAGTATTGGGAACATCTCCCTCCACGTGTCTCCTCTAGGGCGAGACTGATACATCTGCTTGTGTTTTTCTGGACCTGCTCCAAAACAAAACTAACCGATTCTATTTTGTTGTTTCAGGTTGTTACAAGTGAGAAGACCCCTCAAATGTACAGGATCATGTTGATGGAGATCCACATCTCATCTCTGAGTTTGCCTGGACCATTTCTAAACATGAAGATCACACTACAAAGTCTGGAAAAGACTAGGCTGGAGTTTTCAAACATGGCTTATGTGTGTTTTGAGCTTGCATTGCTCCCACAGGCCCAAGATCTGCTCGCACCATCGGCCCAGTTGTTTATCTGCAAATCACATGACTTCCTGTATCTCTGTCCATTGACCATTAATCTCTTTCTTGAGTCACTGCTGTGGAATGTCTTACATATTTTATTGTATTTGATTCCTGTCTCTCTCATTCGGTTGTAAGACGTTGTTTTGATGTTATTTAAATGCTGTAAATAAACTTTTTTAATCAATGAAAACCTCAGTTAATGTTTTTCATCTATATTGGTAGTAGAGGCCAATGGAGAGTACTAGCTAAAAGTAAGAATGCTACTAACAGACATATAATAAACATTTTTAGTACCCTGACAATAGTTCAGCTTTCAAAATTGTGTTTAATGTTTGATGCACGATTTTGCTTTCCACATTTAATCCTGAATTTTGTGACTTTTATTATAGATTTTGTGAACTGTTCAGTATAGCTCAGTATCATTAATCATATGGGTTATCAGCCGTAACGTCAAAATTAATTATCGCTGAAATTTCAACATCTGTATCTCTAATTGTAAAAGCATTGTGGTTTTGTACAGTACAGCACTGTTAAGTTTCTTGTAAAACCTCTTTGTGTTCTTCAAGAGATCTGTGTCTGGCCAATGTCAAGTGCTACTTTAATTTAACTGGAGTGTGCCCGTTTCGTTCTCTCATATTGCCATTAATACGGTACAGCCTCTTCATCACGCAGGAGTGACTGCGGTGAGGGCCGGACGTGTGTGTGTGTGCGCTTCCGTGCTAGCCGCGGTGTCCTTGCCTCAACACGCACAGCTCTGCTTGGATATGTAAAACTAGATTTAGCCTCTTCTCCAGCGTCTGCTGACAGGTGACCAGCGCTGCCTTGGGATTTTTCCGCTACGCTTGGTCTCCTGAGTCTGTTTTAGGCATCTCTATAAATCTCCATGAAACAATAGTTTGGACAGCGGGGAATCGCTCGGGTTTAGCGTGTGCTGGATGGCTCAATTTGAGTCTGGGCCAATCAGCTTCAAGTTAAAATCTACTGATAAACTATTTCTTGTTAAAAAAACAGTTATTGAGCAAGTACATGAAACAAAAAACAATCTCCTTATCTTACCCTGATTCAAGACGATAAGTTCACAATAATGATTTGTAATTTGAGCTGTCAGGTCTGATTTTTTGGGAAATGTCATTTTGACCACTTGACGTTAATCGTAAAGTAACCTGCAATTTTATGTTTTGAACAGAGATGGCGACAGAGAGGTGAAAGTTACAGATTGCAGCTTTAACACACGTTACACACTGTGACGAGTCACAGTTAAGTTTTTAGCTCTGTGGGGTGACCAAAACTATTCCATGTAGCTTCTGAAAGAATATGAGGTCATTTAACTGTGTAATTATAAAACTTTATAGATTTGTTCACTATTACAATTTCTAAAGAATTTAAGTGGTATCATGCTAATAACAAAAACAGTTTCAGATGCAGTATAGCATAACGCAATGCTATGAAATGGAGACCGAGATAACTTTGATCTGAAGGTTTTAATATGAAAGAATAAAGTATGTAATATGTTTCTCTATCTCGTATCTTCATTCTTGAGGGCTCTGCCTGTTCTTCAGCATTGCAGGGCTTATCAATACACTGGCTGTAGAAGAGGGGAGATTTATAGTGCACTTCCCACCAGAGAGAGCAGCAGTTCTGGGACTCCACCCTCCCTCCTTGTGGAGGAGGCCATTTCTCATCCAGGCCTGATGTTTTATAGGTGCCGTCTCTCTTCCTCTCTCTCTCTCTCTCTCTCTCTCTCTCTCTCTCTCGCTTGCTCACTTGGCCCTTGGGATGGAGAAAAATTAAGATAAGGTTCCCCTTCTTTTACCCTTCCCAAAAAAAGCCTAAAAACTCCCCCAGAAAGGGTCCTGCATTGCAGACCGCATTGATTCTTTAAATGGCCGGATCGGGGGATAGAGAGAAAGAAAAGATGTACTGGGTTGTGCTTGTGCTGGGCAGATTTACGCAGGTTTGTCTGTTAGCACAATTCACAGTTTGTGTCGGGTGCTCGGCCTTGAAATGTCAAAGGCCTCGGGCCGAACTTTGAGTCATTGCTTTTCATCCACCTGAACAGTGTGATTCACAGAGACCCAAAGCTTTTGAGACGCTCCCCAAGGAAACGTGAAACAGACTACATCAGTGTTACACACTCTGAAAAGCAAAAATGGTATTAAAACTGAAAGGAAAACTGTAAGAAATGGCCACTTCATTTACTTTTGTGTCTGATGCAACGACATTCAAACATTTTGAGCGTAACTTAAGTGTCCAAACAGGAAAAAAGTGCAGATGTGTTGTGTGCCAGACAGAAAAAGAGCGGATGTATCAGGAGCAAAAAAACACGCGCACAGCTGCATAATCCCGCAGTAAGACAGTGTCTCTCTCTCTCTCTCTCTCTCTCTCTCTCTCTCTAAAAGCGCAGTTCAGTACAGATGCACTCATGAATGAAGTGCTCATACACTCGTGGTATCGACAAGCATTTCTGGTTGACACCGTGCCAAGCAAGCTGTCCTTGTCACTCCCGACAGCCTCCAAAGAAAACCACGAACAATTTCCTGCTGTAACGGAGTCGCGCGGCAGCTCCGTTCCGCCGCGCATGCGCGCGTTTCCGACGCCCGTAACGCCGCAACCCGAGAGGAAAATTAAAAACATGCGGCGAAATTTCTCTTGAGAGGAAAAGCAATCAGTTCAAATGAGTTTCTTCGCTGGTGTCGAGTTGCGCTCGTAATATCGACATCTGCTTTAGTTGACGGTGTCAAAACAGTTTTCACTCGCCACGCGCGATCAGCATCGTTTAACACTTTATAAAAATAAAGACTGAACGATTCTTGCTTTTCGTCCTTTTTGGTTAAGTTTGCATGCTGAAAAAATGTTTGAAAAACAT
>JAZGTK010015582.1:0-13142 GCA_036877625.1 Ambastaia sidthimunki
CACACACACACACACAAATCTTCTACTTCCTCCATTAAGATATTACATTGTGGATGTGAACCTTTAGAAATTCCCCAATAAGACGTCTCTGTAGGGTTCTCTATGTACACCGCAGCTCTTCATTCTCTGCGCTCAGGGGACGTCGAGACCTCACTTCAAGGGTTCAGGCCTCACACTGTGTAACTCTCACAGATGAGGACAAGGATAAGTTCCATGACAATCCCTTTACGGCTTTCTCAGCATGCCATAGCTGATTGGTCTTTCTATAAATGATGCCCATTGGGGGAGACGGACCTTTAGAGCTGATCCGAGATCAGTTTTTGTATGTCATCTGAAATGCTGTGGACATATTTTGGCATGGGAAGCTGATAGGGGAACAGTGTTTGAAGGTATACAGCTCTGCTGGGCCTCTAGGAATTCACCTATGGTTTCTTCTGTCCTTTTGTCCTCATGAAAGAAGTTTCTGGACTTCAGTAAGGTTGAGAGGAACTCTTGTCCAGTTAGTTGAGAGGTTAAAAACACAATAAGGGCAGAATCCCATTAGGCAGATGACACTTGATTATTAATGGTACACACCTGTTTTTTGCTACTTTATACATTTCAATGTACCAATTACAATCATTAGCCTGTAGTCATCACTGTGTGGTGCACTTGTCCTGGCTTGAGGTAAAAAAACAGGATGTTCACCTGTCCAGAAGATGGCGTTTTTGTTCAGGCTTGTCTTCGTGCGTTACTGCTTTTCAACACTAATTCCTTATAGCTGCAATCCGTAACTTTCGCCTCTCTAACGCCATCTCTGTTTAAAACATAAAATTGCAGGTTACTTCACGTACTTTTCATTACTTACATTGAATTAAAATGAAGCCAAGCTGACATTTCCCATGCAATCGGATTCCGACAGCTCAAATTATAAATCATTATAATACATTTACCCTTGCAAATTAGTGCAAGGTAAAGTGAACGTGTTGAACACTCATCTGTTATGCTTAATAACTGACTTTTGTTCATAACTCAAAGGAAGTTACGCATTGAAGCTTTAATGCTGGATCTTGCAATTTTAAGCAATCCAGCATCGACCTGATCGTTGCTCAACATTTTTTTCTTCTCAACAAATTTTTATCTGCGCAACGCAACGTGTTCCTCCGTAACCTCTGACCGTTCACCGCTTCTTAGACTCGCTGGCCTTTGTGCTGCCTGCCCGTGAAATCCGGAGAGTGATGAACCCTTCAGATGTCGTTGTTCTTGCGCGGATTACAGAGAGGCAGATGGACAGCGGGTCGTGCCCTGCGCAAATCCACCCTCCCCGGTGCTTTCGTCGGGAATAAGAGTGGATTTATCATTCCCCCTATGCGCCACTCATTCATCATGCACGGTCCCGTTGCAACGAGGACTCGCATTAATCATATAGTAAAAATATGTATATGACAGCCCCTTATATCACAAATTGCGACGAATTTCGTATTTATAATGTCAACTATTTCTTTTTTTATTAGTTATGTAAATTAATAATGAGATGCATGTTGATAAACCAAAAACTACTAAAAGAAACTATTTAAATATTTTAAATAATGCGTGCGCTATAAGTTCTCGTGATCTCGGGACTTCAAAGCGCGTACCTGTAGTGTGACGTACACAACTGGGCGGGGCCAACAGATTTGACTGAAGCCTCTGTGTCGGCTGTTACAGACTGCTGAGGCGTTTGTAAAGGAAATTCACGCTTTTTGGGTTTCTTTCTCGGGCTGATAAATTTCACCTTTCGCTGTATACGCAGGCGACAGTTTCCCATTGGACATATTCCGTTATCGTTTGCTCGGACGGGAATATTCGGTGGTTGTACTGGACCATTGTAATTGTGCTCAGCCGGTGCACGGAGCGGAGGATCTGAAAGCTGAGCCACACGCGCTTTACGGTTCCGAGTCTGACAGCCAATGCAAAGCACATCGGATTCAACTTGGGAAAAGTTCAACATTTTCTTTAAAACCGACATAATTTGTTTAGATGTGTATTGTGCGATGCGCTGAATTGCCCTGGTGCTTATTTTGCGAGTCAAAGACAAATACCACCGTTGAAGATTTGGACCTTTGATGTTTATTCTGTTACGTGCTACAAGAACATGCCGACATCAAGTTAAGTAAAACTAAACGGCAAATTTTCACCAAAGCTTATCCCCAAATCCCCATCCTGCTGTGCGTAGCCAAAATCTACAACATTGTCAGTATAATGACCTGGAGCTGAGACTGGACGTTGATTGAGGACTTCCTCCGAACTAACAGAAGATCGGTTCGGGTTGTGGGAACATGAAGTCAGTTACGGGTCTGTTTGTTGTATTTGTGTTGCTGGGTTCAGAGATCGTGTCCTGGTGCGCGACCATCAACAGCAATGAAGGTGAGTTCAGCTTTGTCAACTGTAGGAAGTCAGAAGCGATTTTAAAAGGGAATCTTTTGAAATAAAGTCACTAACTTCTCAAACGACAAGTTATTAAAATGATATATCTAAAACAGGTTAAATATCATTTAACAAGTTTATTTCTCGAAGAAAGTAAGTTTATTAACTCAAGCGTAATGCAGGTGGTAACCTGTGTGCGCTCTTTTTCTCAAGCTATGTAAATTATTCACCTTTGGAGAAATTACATCCATTTTGCGAGTGTCTTACATTTATTGTATGATGTCTGCTGTGTTTCTAGACATGCAACAGCTTTTGTGAACATCTTTTGTGGCTCTGTGCCCTTCACTTTATCACTCCTACACGTTGTGATTCATTCATCATAAATATATTCGAATGAGATTTTATTTAGAAATACAGCTATAGAGAGTTATAGTCTGTATATATAGAGTTATAGTTATTAGTTATTTGTGAGACATCTCCAGGGATGGCTTAAGGTTACCTGCGTTTCCTCCGACCTTGTTTGTCTGTATTTGTAAATGTAAATGATGAGGGCGTTGTAAATGTGTTTTCTCGGGTCAGCCATCGCAGCTTCCAGTTCAGCCGAAACTGTCTCATTTCTCGGCTGTGCTTTTCAGGTAAAGCTTTTATGCGCATTTATATGCAAACTACCGTAAAACTAAAGTTAAAGCTTGGGACAAACTGCTTTCCATAGACTCGCTGGTCCTGAAACTATTTGAAACGTCACTTCCAAAGCGAAAGAGATGTAGTGTAGGTAGGAGACAGTAATATGTCTTTACTGTCATCATCATTCTTATTTCTGTGATAATCAACATGTGTTATAGTCCAGTGGAGCTCATCCATGTTAGACTGACCTGCCAGTCTGAGTGTGTGGAGAAAACAAACTCTTGGCAGATGAATGGCTGTGTTTCTAATACCACTCACATGAAAGTGATTAGTAGCTAAAACACAGTGGTCACCAAATCATGTCAATGCACATTAATGTGACATTGTGAAGTGTGACTCAAAACCTTCCCAATGCAGTGTTTACAAAACAAGCCGTGGACAAAAGTGATAAATACGGGATATGTTGCTGTGTTTTTTATTTGTAGATGCAGAACAGGTAGATTTCATGCTGACTTACTGTGTTTATCATAAAAAAGGAGTCTAATAACATAAAACAAGTTAACAACATATCATAACAAAGAAGGACAAAATAAAAAAATAAATGTGTTTTTTTTTAGAGAGATGCGAAACTAGAGTCATTTATAAGACAACAGGTTGGATAAGGTGAGTCCCATACCCTGTTTCCAGAGGGCTCACCTCCACCTACACATGGTCATGACTTATGCATTTTTCTCAGAGTCGAACTCCTACAGCGTATGGGTCCCATGCATCAGCAGAAAACTTCACAAGTGCCTTCTACATCAGTCTCAAAAAAGAGACCATGGAAGTTTTTGTGTTAAATGTCATAGCTAACGTAAGCAAACTGACGGTAACTGTATTCATTTTGTGTTATAGCACTTCAATTCTCTGTGAAGCGTTTGTAACGGGGTTTGATTTGTAGTGGAGTTTTTGTGTGCTGTATGTGCTGAAATATTTAGTCAAATTCTTGACCTTTTCCCTCATAAAGAAACCAAATAGTTTAGAAGATCTCAGATTGTGAACATATATTTTGTGGACATCAGTGATTTGAAACTGTCTGAATGGGGAGGGACTATTTTGGAAACAAGTGGAGTGTTTATTTGATGATTTGTTTTCAAGGTTATATTCATGTACTTGGCTAATCTTAATTTATTAAGGACCCAGCAAGCTAGCGCTACACAAGGTCTGATGAAGGACCTTCCAGACATTTGAGGGTAACATCAGTGTGGCAGACAGCTGAGGTCAAATGTCTAAGGTCAGTCTGCTTTGTGAATAGGTTGTCTTGTATGAATTGACAGTATGACCTTTATTTAAACTTTATCCTTTTTCCCCTCAGAATTTCCTCAATTTGTTTCAGCCATGTTTCAAAATGACAGTCATAGTCGGGTAATTTTGGTTAAAATAGTAGCAGTTATTTCTTATAAATACACATTTTGTCATATTTCTGTATTTGGACCTTCTTTTTTTATCTAAAAACATGACGCACGCACCCCACACTTACACTCACACCCATAGACCACATGGCATTATATAGAATTTCCAATCCATTAGCACTCAAGCATAACAATCAGAAGCATAACAATCAGATTAAGTTTTTTAGACACAAAAGAGTTTTTGAAAACCTCTTGAGAAGCAGGAGACCTTGAAGGCTTCAGATCTTGATCAGGTCATGTTGATCAGACTAACAAGGACAGATGTTTCCACCCCACACACCCTCTGCTGTCTGGCACACATATGCAGCCAACTGTCCCCAGAATTCTTCAAAAGAGTGAATGGACAGCGCTGGACTGACTTGTCTGTACAGTATGTGCTAATTGCTCATGTCATGCACTTTTGTCCTTCGCTCTTATAATGATTATGCCAAGATGGACATCCCAGCTAACAATTTTAGGCTGTAGAAACATTTCTCTAACATTTTCATCAAGTAACAAAAATGTTACTATGAGTGTACTCATATGTTACTATGAATACAAATTCTGTAACTTTTTAAAACATTTCTTTTAAAACGTTCTTAAAACGTTCTTGTATAAAACATTATACAAAGGATTTTGTATATATGATCTAAATATATGATATATATGATCTATAATGTTGCAAAATGTTCTACTAACTTTACTGAAAGAACGTTTTCTAATAACGTTGAGAGAACTTTTACAGGATGTTAACCAACATTTTGATAATATTCCGTGTTAGCTGGGATGTTCCTGAATCAAAATCCTTGTTGGTACTGGAACATCTTTCCTATTAACCAGTCAGATTGTAACAGAGTTGTTAGGAAATTAATATTTTCTCTATGATAATAAGGTTAGGTTATGGTTAGGGGTAGAACTATGTTTGTTTGACAGAAATGGTACCATCAGAAGATGTTGATGCACAAACATGTTTTACGTGATCAGAATGATCATTTTAAGAGTGATGTGGCCACATTGCTTTTAATTGTGTTTTGATGCAGCGCAGTTTGTTGTTTATTTCAGACTAAAATTTCTGCTTGACAGATTTTACAGTGTAAAGCGTGTCAAATGTTTTCGGTAGCTCAAGGCACTGTAATAGAATGGCTACTGGCTGTTTATACTGCCAGACCTTTGAGCTTCTGTATACCACACCTGGAGATATAACTACCTGTTTCTGTGGTAGAGTGTCATAAGTACAGTGTGTGTTTGTGTGTGTGTGTGTTTGTGAGTGTGTGCTCCCTCTGGGAGAGGTGTATCGGTCCCTACTGTGGCAACCACTGCCAAAAGAGCTGAGCACAGACTGCTACACCCTCAATAAAACTCACACTGCAGGGTTGTACAGTAGACGGCTCTCTGTGTCTCATTAAATGTTTCATGTGCTTATTTTAATGAGTGTCTGTTTGTTTTGTAAGCCTGGATTTTGTGTGGTGCGTATGTGCTGTGTGTTTCCAGTTTGGCTGTACACCTATGAGTGTGTTTTATGTGTTGTGGGTCTAGTGTTATAGTTTTACATTGTCCTGGGTTTGAAAAACACTTAATCTTACAGACTGCTCCAGCGGAGCAATGCAGTGACCATAGCTTCCAATAGAACACATTTGTGCCTCTGCTCTCATTGGCCTGTTACTGACTCAGCTCATGAATATGTGATAAGGCATCGTGATTGATAAATGAGGCCGTGTGGGTCAGTGGGAGGGGACAGAACTCTAAAGCTGCTGAGCTCTGCACTGATTGGAAAGTATTGATCGGGGGGAAAGATAAGACATGACGACAGAACTGGAGGAATATGTGTATATTGATTTTTTCTTAGATCTGTGATCTTTGATTTATGCCCGTCCTATCAGAAAGTTAATATTAGGAGTGGGTTGTTTTTCAAAACCTATCCTTAAATATTAGATTTTGTTGTAAAATCTGTCCCGCACTGTATCTGCTACAAGGATGAGTGATAAATCATAAAAAAATAAATAAGTGTTCTTTTATTTTTTCTAAGCTATTTGACTTGAAGTTTTTATAAGGTGAAATGGTCAAAATATTTATAGACTTATGCTGAAGAAGGGAATCAAGCCATAACTACGAACAAGAATTTAATTTCTACTATGTTCGCACCTAGACACCTGTGAGAATTCCCTAGCAACCACACTGGCAACTGCATAGCAACGTGCTAACAACAACAACTCAGAACACTTAGCAAAAAACTACATAGCAATGCCCTGGCAACCACCTAAAGCACCCCAGCATTCAGGTGACAACTTTTGCAGAATATGTAAAATTTTAGTTACTTTAATGCTTCTCAATACTCTTTCTTTCTCTGTCTCACTTTTTCGCTTGCTATATCAGTGTTCTTTTCTCTTTTATTCTCCCTGTCTCTTTCACTCTCACTCTCTCTCTCTCTCTCTCTCTCTCTCTCTCTCTCACCCCCCCGGCCCATGTTTGTGGCTGGCAGGCTCTGTTGCTTTTGGGGTCTGCTCCAAGCGTGACTTTGCCAGCAAGGAAACCCAGCTCACCCATTCAAACCTTAATGGCAGGATGCAGCCTTGAGAGAACAAAGAAGACTGGAGATCTTTCTACATGCATGCACACACACACACATACACACACACAACATGCGTGCGACCCTCCCTGTTTAAATCAGAAAAGGCCTGACTAATGGAAATCAGTGATTGTGCTGTGTGTGTACACAGGGCGGATGTAAAATTCGTGCCGTGTTAGGCCTCTTCTCGCTTTCATCCCTTTCTTTATTGCTGGCCTGTAATTGGGCGCTGGAGGTGGTAATTAAAACAGGATGGCTTGTGAAATACTGAGGTAGGTTAAGCTGTCAAATAGAGGTTTTCCCTGACCTGTCTCATTACAGGTTGCTTGTTCGCGCTGATCTGGGATCAGCTCCACCAACGCTGAACCTAGTCTTAAACCTCAGAAATCTGAATTCAGATCAGAATGAAAAGAAAACCACAAAGGCTCCCCGGCCGTATGGAAAGAGGTGGATGCTGGGAAGTCCAGACGCAGTCTTAGCTCCTGTGTGACAATAAAATAAAAGAGTAAATGAGAAAAAGATGCAGAATAATTTTCTGCATATGTTTAGGGGGCTGCGCAACAGATGCGGTCCCCTGTCTCTCATCAGACTGAAAGGTTGTACTACATGCATCTCTTTCGCCAGAGCAGGAATAAATCCCAGACAAAGAAATTATTTTGATGCATGTCTCTCTTGAGAGATTTCTTTCACAAATTGAAATGATTTGGATTGTGGCCAATCAGGGCAGGGAAGAGAGTGCTACAGGAAGCCGTGTGTGTGTGTGTGTTTCCTGATCTCGCTGGCTGCTTCTCTCGTTTGGTAAAAGCAGTGATGAAAAATCATTATTGCCTTGTTCCATTATGATAATTCAAGTGTTGTGTTGTAGTAACGTAAAAAGGGTTTTGAGTCGGGCATGATGCACAGTAGCCCAGAAAGAGGCTGAGATTCTAATGCCACACAGCCTTTGATCTAATACTTTACTGGGGGAAAATATTAACCACGCTGAAAGCTTTGTGAGAGAGCAAGCGAAGTTAAAGCAGAAACGGCAGAATGGAGGGATGAGGCAGATGAATGTAACGGAGAGGAGAATGTCTAATCATGAGCTGTGAGCATTTGTGTATTAGCCGCTAATAGGATTGTATTAGATAACAAGCACACACACACATTTACTTAAATATCTAAATGGGGTCATTCCATAGACTTCTGTTTTTATACACTGTACAATAACATGAACCCATACTCTGACCCTAACAGAAAATTTGCATTTTTACAATTAAAAAAAACTACAATATTTTTATAGCGTTTTTGCAATTGAGGACGTCCCCAAAAGGAGGTTAGGTTTAGATTTGTCCTGAATATATGATTAAGTAAACACACACACACACACACACACACATCTTTGCCTAATAATGATCAGTTGTAACACATTGTTCAGAATTATGCTTATTTAAAAACATTCAGATTTGCATTGTTACGTTTTAAATACAATTAAGAAAGTAAATATTAGAGTAATGAGAATTTAATGAGAGTCACCATAGAGAGTACTGGAAAAACAACTCAGTAATATGTCTGGTAGTATTAAAGATGCCCCCACACCTAGGGAAAGCCCTGATGGTGCGTTTGACAGATAGAAATTCATGGGATTTATTTTGAAGGTTTAGTCAGAGCTTTTCAGATTTTTGCCTCTCTGGAATTCTTTATTAATGAATTCCTTCATTAAAGCACACTGCAGCAAAAGTCCATTTTCTCCACTTTTGGTCGCATGAACGAACGTCGCATTTCCCCCACGTCCTTGTGATGCAGCTTTCCTTTTGAAATTAACAGATTCAGCGTTAATGTGTTACATGCGTTTAGTGTGTTTTTGCCCTGATTTTCATGAAAAATTAGGATTTTTTTATAAATTATTTTATTAATTTAGGTTTTTGGTAATTTTGGTAGATTTTTGGTAACCGATCCGTGTGTGTGGAGGGTCGTGTAGAAATATAGAGCAGTACACCACAAAGAAAATTCAGTTGGTCTGTGTGGGTGTGTCGTCTAATCTGCATTAACGTTCATGGGTAACAGTCAAAAGTCTCAGTCAGCATGTAGGTCACTAAATAATGCATTATTTTTCTCTCGGGGACGGTTTGGAGATGCTCTGATTCATTTGAGCGTCAGATGGTTTTCTCACTAAAGATCTTTTCTGATAAGTTGTATGTGACTCACCCCATAAACCACCTGTTACACACATTCGCCGACCTGTGTTTGTCTTTTGATGTGTAAAACTTTCCAGCTCTGTCGCTCTGTTGGTCAGAACGACTCTGCGAATATTAGATTTGCATATCAGATTAAGAAACATTGGCAAAACATTAGCTAGGATTACCAGCTAACATTTTTAGGTTCTAAGAATGTTTCCCTAACGTTTACATTAAGTAATCAAATGTTTGAAATGTTCTAGTGTTTAAAACGTCCAGTTTTTTTAGATGCTGTATGTTGTTTAATGTTTTTATTTGGTTATATGAACACTGTTCAAACTCTATTAGCAACTTAGGAATAACATTTTGATATAATGTTAAAAAGGCATTATATTAATGTTACAGCAAGAACATTTTTGATAACCTTGAAAGAACTTAGCCAATGTTCTGAGAACGGAGTTAGCTGGATTGATTTATTGCCGTGGGTGCATGTACTAAAAACATGCTTTTGGTAAAGACTTGCAGACTGTTTTAAATGTGCATGTTTGATTTCAGTCAAACTTTTGAAGCCATTAGTTCACACTAGGGGATGTGCTATAAAAACACACACACACACACACACACACACACACACACACACACACACACACACACACCAGATACACACATTCCTCTCATCCTGCCTGTTGAAGACAGGAAATACACAGTTGTTGTTTTTTTTACAAAGGAAGCCGTCAAACGCTTTTCATCTGACTTTCTGTTTATGAGCTGTGTAGTTGTTTTATCATCTCTATACAATAACAATGCAGGACACACCCAACACGCTGCAGCTCTGAAATCACTAAAAACAGTGAAGTTGACCCAACTTTTAAAGTACGCTCATTAAAGTGTGAATAACAGAACATATGTGATTAACAGGACACCCACAGTAATACAAAAGAGGACGTATAAATGTTTTGCAAACACCCTTTATCTGAAAATGCATGTCTCTTTTTGAAACATTTAGTTTTAGGTAAAATCTTTCCTCTTTTATTGCAAATATCCCCTCGCTTGTTCAGTGCAACCATTGTTTTGAGTTATCTGCATGTAAATTTTTGCATAAATGAAACATGCTTGTTGGTTAAGAAATTTCGACTTAAAATTAAAAGATAAAAATTAATTACCACTACATTTCCATTGATCACTGCAAATTTGCATGCAATTACATTTTTTAGTTTCATTATTATTTAGCTAAAAGTATGAATTCCTTCAAAGACATTTACAGCATTAAAAATCACCCAATCACTGCAATGCTGCTAATATTTTTGAATATTCATGAGTCTCTATTAAAAGCGAGTAAACTGAGTGTTGCTTGCTAGTAAAGTGAGTGACCTTCTACCTCTGTGACCTCATCACAATGCTGTGACTTTAACTGACACAAAGTAACATTTGGTCAATAAACATTAAACCACACGCTAATGGAATGAACACGCTATATGCACAAAAAGATCGAACACATCAATTTATAAATATGTAGCAGATCAATTTACAGACATACAGCAGGTTATACAGTACCAGTCAAAAGGTTAGACACACCTAACTGAAATTGATCTTTTGCTTGAAAGCTATCTAAATAATAGCTTTAAATATGGATTTGTAAGCAAATATAAAATGTGTATAAAAAGTTTTTTTCATTGTTTATTTCTTTATAAAAAAGTAAAGTTTTGTTATGCATGAGTTGGAGTTCACCATTATTGTAAAATGATACAGAAGGTGTGTCCAAACCTTTTACTCGTATGGCATTTCTGGTGTATAATTTAGTAAAGCTAAACGGTTATCATTCCAAGCTGAACCAGTGATTTCACTCTAAAGATGTACAACAGATGTACGAAGAATGTGACATAAACCATGCAAATATTCGACTGTATCTTTTGTTATGACATGAAGTTAAACAATGCAATAATACATATACAGTATTTAGTTCTGTATCTTTTTTACCATGTATAGTATGTAGAAATTGCTCTGACTGATTCAATTAAGACAAGAGTGTTTTGTACGTACAGTTTCATAAGCTTCTGTCCATAAACACAGCTGTGTTCCTCTCTTTCTCTCTCTCTCTCTCTCTCTCTCTCTCTCTCTCTCTCTCTCTCTCTCATTAGTCTTGAGGGTTCTCAATGTAGGACGTCAGAGTTTCATGTCCAGAGGTACCAGGCAACCATGCCTAGTGACAGTCAGCTGAGATTTGTTATGGAGCTTGTTATGATTTCATGTGTTTGTTTCAAACACCTAGTTCAGATCATTTGTGAATTCTTAATTTTACAAGTTCTAAACTTCTAACATTCAATACATAAAGCCTCTTTCTCACACACATTTAGTCAACAGCATTGAACTTGTGTTTTCTCTGTTAATGCAACATCAATACCAAAACTGCATCGAGCTGTTTCACTTTTACTATAAATGTTAAAAGACCAGATGCCTTTTATAGGTGTACCTGTATGTATGTATAATGAGCAGCTATACAATGTTTCCTGGTGATAAAAGGGTGTGTGTGTGCTACAGAGTAAACAAAGTGTGTTTTAGTGTGTGAAGGTTTGTTCATCACATGACACACACACCGACTGTGGTAATGGCATTTGAAAGTAAGTGGAAGACAGACACAGTATAAAGTCATACTGTTTGCTGAGATTAAAACAGGCATGATGGATAGAGAGAGAGAGACAGAGAGAGAGAGAGAGAGAGAGAGAGGGGTCAGATGTTGATCCATGGTTAATGGGTTTATCTAAAATATATTTGCTATCAGATGTGCGCTATTGTTTTGCTCAAGGACACTAACTGAGAAAGTCAGTGCACTGCTGATACTTGTATTTCACTGACTATTCTAGTTTTGAATGAGTTGTGTGTTTGTCCGTTTCACTGAAAGACTCTGTATCTATTCATTCTCCGCAGCTTCAGAGAGACACACACTGATGTAGAGTGATTCTCTCTCGAGGGGTCTGAGAGAGAAAAACAGAGGCCAAGAGAAAAGCACAGAAGGGAAGCAGGATCTAAACTAAAATGCTGGCGCTCCTTCATTTAGATAATCATTAATAACTAATGAATGTGTGACTGAACAAACATTCTGCTGTTTCTGGCCTCTTAAGCAAATATTTTTCAACAGTGTCTTTTAAATACGATTACTGCAGTAGAGCTGCAGAAAGAGACTGTGTTCTCTGGATTAGAGTGTGTGAAATGGATTAATGCAACTTGCACACAAAACCACAGTGTGTGTTTGTGTGTGTGTGTGCCATTGTTAGTCGTGAAAGTGAGACTTTGGCTTGGTGATATCAGTGTGTGATAAAGAACAAACAGGAACATAGCTAGAGTGTAAAAAGGAGTAAATAAACACACACACACATACAGTAAAAAGTACAGTACAGTACAGTTTAACGTAAAGTCCTTTTACCGTTTACCTGTTTAGGAGTTGATGTTTTTTTGCAGTCATGAGTTGTGATAAACCAGTGTATAAGACAATAATTTGGGCTATTTGATATAATCAACATTATTATCCAAAAAGCGTATCATCTTGACTAACCCTGCTCAAAGTTAGTGTATTTTTATACAATTCCTAAATCTACAGACAGCCATGTCATTTGATAATAAATATTTTGTGGTGTCAATTTTTGTAATATTTTAATATTTTTTCGATTTATTAGAATAGTTATGTAATCATTTAATTGATTTTATCTGCCAGATATTCTCGACAGCCTTACAAACCACTAGCCTTGGCTTGACTTCTCATCTAACACACATGAAGTCATACACTTATATTACACAGACAGAAGAAACTCAATAAATGTGAAACTTGAAACCTAAACTTGAATCATGCACACCCTCCTTCAAACAATACACACACACACACACACACACACACACTCATTTAGATCCAGCTATGACCTCATTGTCATTAATCCTGTCATAAAATAGATGCAGACTGCTCTGGGTGTGAACTGGTCTACTACACACACT
>JAZGTK010015583.1:0-13141 GCA_036877625.1 Ambastaia sidthimunki
AATGCAATGTTTTCATCAGCTGCAGGTCAATACAGAAGTGGAAGCATTTTAATATGAATGTAATATTTGGCATTCGGCTTCGCCTGCAGGCACGGGGAACGTGCGCTGAACGCATGCGGGTCGGCCACAGATTTGCAGCTGAGCGCATGTGAACTTCACAGCAGTCTCTATATTAATTCCACTGTCTGTCCCGCTGCGCTCCTTCAAAGCTGCAGTAATCGAACCCGACTTCTGCTTGGCTTTACAACACAAAGCTGTTTCTGCACTTAATATTCCTTATCATTACACGTTACGCTCCGTTCTCAACATCAGCTGCAGCAGGAACATCAGAATCAGAACAACACGTCGTGTCTGCAGCTCTTACACACTTGACCGGCTGTGACTGGATGCGGCTGTTAATGTCATGATCACCTGATTGATAAACGGAGAATATCATGATGAGGATGATGACAATGAGCACCGCCTTCCCAGCTAACAATTTTAAGTTATAAGAACATTTCTCCAACGTTTCCATTAAGTAACTTAAAAATGTTCATGTGAATGTTCTAGAAACTTTGAGAGAACTTTAGCCAGTGTTCAGAGAATGATGCGCTCGATAATAAATAAATCATGATAAATGTCTTGGTTTTATTTGCTTCTGTCTTTTACATTTACATTTACATTTATTCATTTGGCAGATGCTTTTATCCAAAGCGACTTACAGTGAATTCAAGGTATATGTTTATCAGTACTTGTGTTCCCTGGGATCGAACCCACAACGTTTGCACTGCTAACGCAACGCTCTACCAGCTGAACTACAGGAACACATTTTAACAATGCTTGGCAAATATGGCATTACAGTTCACAATTTAAGCTGTTCGTATGTCAAAATCTCTTACTGTGGTGCATCACTGCAGATGTTAAAACATTTGATTAAATAGTTATTAAAATCAAAAGAAACGTTTGGTCATTCATTTCTGGAATCCTCACGGTTGCTTGATGTGTGTAGTTAATTCTGTACTTTATTAATGGATGCATGTGAGTGCTCTGGTGTGTGTTGTGTTGTGTTCAGTGTATTGACTGTATGGTGTTCATTTATGGAAATGGTGCGTTTAGAGTGAAAGTCTAAATGAAATCTCATGAGATTCACTCGGCTGTGCTGAAGATGCAGACACAACAGCTGCGTACTGCGCAGATGTCTGCTGATCTCGTACAAATACACATCCCATAATATTACGCATTTCAACAGCAGGTAGCTTACGTGGCCTAGCCTGTATAAAAAACAGATACTGCTGATAAAAATTAATCCTAGAGAGAAAATAAAGCTGCAATCTGTAACTTTTTGGTTAAAACAATTAACAAAAATCTGTTATTCAGTAAGTACAAAACTTACCCTGATTCACAACAGTACGTTTATCTCACCCTGATTCACAACAGTAAGTTTATAATAATGATTTATATAATTTGAGCTGTCTGGTCTGATTTCACAAATAATGTCTGTTTGGCTTCATTTGACTTCAACATATGTGATGAAATGTATGTAAAGTAACCTGCAGTTTTATGCTTCAAACAGAGATGGCGATAGAGAGATGAGAGTTATGGACTGCAGCTGAAATTGTAATACCTGTAATAGGAGTAAATCATGTTGCTGATATGTAGAATATTTGTATGTGTCTTTTTCTCTGTGTTTATTGTGAAAACATTACAGTTAAAAGAATGTTTGAATAACATTGAATAACATAAGCAATAATATTAATACATCGTCCACAAAACTGGACGCTAGAACATTTTTGTTACTTAATAAAAACACTGGAAAAACGTTCTTACAACCTAAAATTGTTAGCTGGGATGAAATAACATGAGGTTGAAATAATGGTTATTGTGTGTGAATTGGACCCTTTAAGATGCTGTTCAGTTCTGTGTCACTTTCAGAGAAGTGCTTAAAACTCTTTCAGTCTCCCGATTTTCTTCTCTTGATTTACAGTCAATGCAGGCAGATAAGAATTCATTAGTCAAATGTTTCTGTATAGATTTCACTTTCATGCAGCAGTTAAGCTGCTGGGGCTGACCTTGGATTTGTCTGCATTATTGATGCCTCTAATCTGGAACAGCAGTGTAATTAAAGAGTGAATACACTGCAATATTAACAAACCAGTGTCTCACAAATGAGCTGTAATTGAGAATGAAGACAGTCATTAATGACGCTCTGTTTACCTGAGACCTTCTTTTTGATAAGCAGGTCTCTGTGCACTCATCAGGAGACACACAAGCTCAGCCCGTCCCGCCTAACAGTGTCCGGTGGGGCCAAACGCCTGTTAACCAGACCACACCCTGGGACACGGACGAGCCGCCTGCCAAACAGATGAGAGAGAAAGACATCACAGGTGACGCCACACAAAGAAACGTGTATCATTCTGTCGGCTCGTGTGAGATTAAATTAAATTTATGAAACAGAAAACCAATATACAAATATATTTTACCCAAGTTTAAAGCATTATCATATTGCATATTACATAATTAGCAAGTTATCACATATTGCATTTTTGTTCAATATCGTGCAGCTCAGTGAGATAATATTACAGAAATAATACAACACACAATGCAATAAATGCAAAAAAAATACAGACATCCTCTATATATTGCACAGGGTGTGTACTGTAAGATATATATTGTCTGTACTGTATGTATTTATGACGTGTGTTGCTCTCTGCAGCGTCTCTGTGGCTGCCCCCTGTCAGTCAGGCTGGGCTGTTGGGGCACACGTACGCCCTCCCGCAGGCCCCAGCCTTCAGTCCTGGAGTGACCGTCCAGACGCCCATCATCGGCGTAACCATGGCGATGCAGACCCCTGTGGCCCCCCCTCATCCTCACATACCTCCTCCCTTTCAGATCCCACCACAGCCCTCGCAGCTTCTGCCCAGCCTGCCCGCCCTGCCCAGCATCTGTCAGGTCAACAACCCCAACGGTCACCTCACCCATTCTATGGTGCAGACCACCACGCTAAACTCATCATTGGCCAGCGACGGCCCGCTGACGAACGGACAGCCATTCATGATGAACCCTCAAGAGACCTCCAACAGCCTGCAGATGCTCAGAACTGTTGGATCGGGGAAATACGAGTTTACAGACCGCTGGCACCCCAAAGGTAAATTCCTGAACGTTTCAGAAAGTTTTGGGTGAAGTTACAGTTATAAGGTTGGGTTGCAAACAGCAGTAAAGCAGTTACAACTCTCCAGCAAAATCACTTTCCTCATCCAAGCTGATGATCTCAAATATATTTATTCCTTCCTGATGATCACGTTCAATAACAACCTCCATTCACCTGCAGCAGAAGATACCAGCAGAGCCAGTCTCCATCGTTTCCATTCCTGCCCAACCAACAGAATGATGTTAATGATGATTCTATGAATTCAGAGAATATGCTCTGAAGTTTGAGAGGTTCTGCATTCACGTGCAGGAGATGGATTGTGGTTTAGGATACAGTATGTGATTTAATCAATTTACGGCTAGTGGATGCTTCAAAGTTGTTGGTGTGGCTAAACTGGAGACATAATTTCCATATAAATAGAATCCTTATGTAAATACAGTGTGAATGAATTTCAGGTTATACATCAACACAGTAGAGACAGACGGCTTTAATGTACTGTGGCTAATTCCCTAAAAATGATTTATTATTAAATATAAACTCAGTGATGTTTAAAGAAACTTCTCCAGGAACAGTAACAAACTCTTTTAAAAAATAAGAAAAAAACTGCTTCCGGCAGTCTGTGTGGATTCATAGCAGAATATAAAATAATAGGAATCCGGAAGTTTCAGACTGTCGAGTGTTTTAATATGTTTTTAGAAAAGGAAAGTTTTGCTGGAAAATTAAAATGGAAATATTTAAGATTCTACAGTCTTTCAAGGTCACAAATTAAATGTTAGCAAATTTATGGCATTGAGACATACCAAATACTGAGTAATGTAGTTTATTAAAAAAATATAAGATTTTTAGGTTGTCAGATTATTCAAAGCAGTGCATTGTGCTCTGTGTGTTTTTGCTTCAAAACTGCCCTGATTTTGTGGCCAGCTATGGGGCAAAAATCAGTTCTGCTTTCTCTCTGTTAAACTGAATGTCACGTTGTATCAGTGGAAGCATTAATCTTCTAAAGAGACGAGAACATGGAGATGTGTTTGCCGCCCAGTTATCTGCTTGTAATTGCTGCTAGGCATGATGGGAAATAAGCCAAAGACAAGTTAATACATTATAGATGTTTTTAGATGAGGTTAACAGTAAGTATTACTGCTTATAATTGAGTACGTTCATGTCTGTTCTTGAAATCATCATAAAACAGGATGTTTAAGAAGAGAAAACACAATAATGAAGAAATACACAATAAGACCAGTTTACAGACTCTATATAAAGACCAAAACTACTGTAAGATACAAAGTTGTGTATAATTATTTTAAATCTGCAATCCATAATTACTTTTGGTTAAACATGAACATTCAGTGTTTAACACGATCGTCTTTTCCTGCCTTCATTTGCAACAGTAAGTTTCTAATGATCATTTCAAATTTAAACTTGTCCTCCACATTAGGAAAATAACTCTGCAAGTAACCTGTAATTTTGTGTTTCAAACAGAGATGGCGGTAGAGAGGCAGATATTGTGGAGTGCAGCTTTTAATACTTTCTTGTTTATGGTCTTGCTGAGTTTCTCCTGAGCGAGTTGAGCTCTGGCACGTGGTCTCATTCTGAGAGCTGCTTTATATGCATGTATTCTGACCTTCTCCTGATGTGTGCTGTACCAGCCAGCAGGTCTGAGAATGTCTCTGTCAGATCTGTACTGCCATTGTTATGCAGTCACAGCTCTTTTGTGGAGGAAGGACACGTTTCATGAGCTCCAGCATTATTTCGTATCTCTGCAGATTGGCAGCTGATTGTGATAAATATATTTGCTCTTCGGATGGTTGTATGTGGGCAAGCCATGACACTTGTGTCTGATGCTAAAAAGCACTTTAGGATGTTGAAAGCATGCAATCATAACCGCAGTAGAGCAGCGACATCATAATAATATTCAGTGTGTCAGAGATACAGTGAGATTCAAACATCTGACACCACTGCTGATGTATTTGTTTAGTTTGCATTTCTTGGTAATTTAATGCGTAACATTTTTAGTTTGTGCAAAAGTAAAGCTTTTGGTCCAGCAGCATCTGAGAATGTTTTAAAGATCTCATGTGGAAGCAGGAAGACTTCTTTCCTTATTTACTCACTTCCAAGATGTTCCAGAGCTGTGAGCTGATGTGAATATCTGATCCATCCACACAAAGAGAGTTGATGATGACCACCAGCTGTTAATCTCCAGAAAGACAAATGTGTGATGATGTTAAAAATTTGTGTACATTTATTTTGTGACCCTTAGGTGCGGATCTGATCCTAAATATTTTATACTTTTTCAAAAAATAAAAAAAATCAGGTTATTCAGAGTAATTTCAGGTAAATAAAAAACAGATTTTCAGTGTGGTCTCAAATTTTGAATCCATATATAGTATGTGCGTGTAATAAAACGTAATAATTTACAAATACCTCAATTTTCCTCTAAAATGTTCCTTCCTGGCCCCAGTAGATTGTCCTGTGCTATTTTCTGATTGGTCTTCACCAGAGAACATTGACCCATTTAAATAGAGAATCATTTCCTGTCATCTGTGCTCTCCACAGCTCAAATGAATAGGGAAAGTTTTAGGCAGAAAATCATATGTCGTCCTTATTAGTTTGTCAGACGTTTGTGGAACAGCTATTAGAGGAGGACAACATGTTGCTGTAATGTTGTTCAGATGTTTATAACAGCTAATTAATCAAAGGACTTCAGGGAAACTTGTGTGTTGAACTGAGAGATGACACTAAATATGTTTACTGTGAGATGTGATGAGCATTTTGTGCACAACTATCTCTGCTTACGGTATGTCAGCTGTTGTCTGTAGACTGTTATTATGAGTCATGAATGTATTGTGATTCATAACATTCTGATGTTTCAGGGGCTCTGGAGTCTGTGAAGGGGTTTCAGTGATGATAAAGTCTTTCTGCATGTGTTATATTTGGTTCAGATGTTATTAATTATACATAAATCATGTCAGATGTGACTCATGCATAAGGTGGGTAATAATTTGATGAATTTCCTGGACATGAGAAAGTCCAGTCTCAAATGCTGAAAGCTTCATTAACTTCATTATCTTTATTTCTTTATGAAAATATTTTATTAAAGTGAAACAAGGTCCAGACTTCTTGAGAGGAGCTCACAGAACTCGGCTGTGCTCTACTGTCTGCTAACTCATAGCTGTAGACAGATAAAACCAGTCAAATGAGTGACTCTTCACCTTTGTGTTTTTTGTTCCACATGCGTGATGATTTTATTCCCGTGATCTGAATCTTTTTCAGCTTGTTTTAGATGCACAAACATGATCTTTTGCTCTGTATTGCTGTCGTGCCACATGTGAAAATGACTGTTTGTTTTCTTTGTCTTGTTCTGCAGAAATGTTGAAGGAACTGAACCAGCAGCGGAGAGAGAGAGAATTTACAGACCTGAAAATAATTGTTGAAGGCAAAGAGTTTGAAGTCCATCAAAATGTTCTAGCTTCCTGCAGCTTGTATTTCAAGGACGTGGTGAAAAGGTTTGCTCTCCTCCTGTTGATCTGCTCTTTTTGTAGGTGCATTTCTGTTACCTTTCCTTCCACTCTTTTGCAGGTGTGAAGGTGACCATGTTCATCACAGGGCCAGTAGCCATTCTCTCTCTCTCTCTCTCTTTCTCTCTCTCTCTGTGCCACCAACCAATGGGTGTCACTCCTGTAAAGGTCACACTTGTCGACACTTTCATCTGCATTTACTAAGTGTGCCAATTTACATCTTATTGGGTGAAGAGGTTCCATGACTGGGGAGTTTTCCGTTTAAATGGTTTGTAAATGTCAAAACAAATTGAAGGAGTTTTTAAAATGAATTTGGCTTATCAGATCAGCTCTCCTGTCCGTCCGTTAGAAACCTGTTTTGTATTGATGTTGATTCTCAGAGTGATTTTTCGCTCGATGTTGGAGTAAATGTTGCTATTGATTGATGTTTACGAGCCAAAAACAATCACACATTTATAATCACAACACACAACAATAACATTTCCTAGATGTCGAACATTATTAGATTAGATTACATTTAAAAATGTCCCTTTGCTTATTTTGGGCTTTTAAATAATCTATTAACATAAATCAAAATGAAAGGTATTAGCGTACAATCCTTCCCTCCGTTTAGAGCGATCTCCAAAGCCACGCCTCCTCCAATGGGTGCGGAGGTATGCAAACACATAGTTTCATGTTTTTTTAAAAACTATAGTTTTTTAAATACATATTTAGACTACTCAGTCATTTCTTTTAGGATGTGATGAGACTTTTAACTAGCGTAACAAAAACTGTTTCTGGAAAAATCATCTGCCTGTCTTTAATGTCTGACTGAGGTCTGTGTGAGCTGTGGATCTGCAGTGTAGAACATTGAGAATGAGATTTCAGTGAAGGTTGTGTGTGAGACCTCTGTAATGCTTTCATATTCCTGCCCAATATAAGGTAATATGACCCCTACAAGCACAAATGTGTGCCAGACGTGAGCGTTTGATTGTGAATTTAGTCTGGCTCGGGTTGAGCTGAGATCCCTCACAAGCAGAAGCAATGAAAACTGCATTAGTAGCAATAACACACAGCGGAGATCTCAGCCTGTTCTCAGCGAAGCACAAAATGTGCTGATACACCTCAAAGCCATTTGAGTTGCGGCGCTTGTAGAAGAGGCTACAGGGCACAAACTGTGTCTCTGGAGGGAGTTTTACACTGTAATCAGCATCCAGACTGTCCTGAGATGTTACAGCAAAGACGTCTCATGTGGAATCTCTGTTTCTGTCTGCTGCTGTACATTTCTTTCACTCCTTCTGATAAAACCATCTTAGACCAGCTTGAATTTCTATGTTGGTTTATCTCGTCTAACAGTGAACGTTCTCAGAACCTTGGCTTACGTTTTCTGAAGAGTTATCAAAACGGGTTTTGCTGTAACGTTAGTAAGATGTTTATTCCACTTTGTCATTGGCAAACGTTCTAAAAAGTTTAACGTTTTTTAATGCAGAACCTACAGTCGGGTTCAACCTCATAGATTTCAAATGGACAGTTTAAGAGCAAAGCTTCACACTACATTAAAGCCGACATCGACAGCTCGGTTTGGAAGAATAAAATCAATGTTGCATCGTGATCTGCAGCCCCAGCATTCTGTAAACATGCCTGCATGACTTATTTATCAGAAGTTTCTAGTGGGCAAATATCAGTGATCTTACACATCTTCTGTTTAATTATTTGCTTGTTTAAAAATGGACTTCTGTCTGTGATCTGCAGGGCAAATAAAAGGGCTGATACGAAACGTGCATTAGTCTGTATTAAACATTGATTCTGGAGAATGAGACGTGTGTTGGAGTGAAATCAGAGTTTAAGAACTGATGAACGTCTGATGAAACTTTGATGGGCGTAAACACTCTGCACTCATCAGTTAATCATTCACATGAGTCAAACGATCTGTTTATCTAATCGTGTGTGAAGGACACCTGCTGTATTTATCCCTCTCGCAGAAAACACACATTCAGAAAGTGCTTCATTCATTCAGCAAATTAAGCGCTGAGTGGATCTGCACTTGGATGTGATGTATTTAGTCATTAGTGTGACTCCTTCACGTCATGCACGGATAGAAAGCAGCTTCGCTTATCAATTTCTCAATATCTCCAGAGTTCCTGCCAGACTGCTGCTTTTTGTTGAATATTTATGTTTTGTTTTGGCAGCGCATCCATCATAAGATCATGCTGGGATTTGCAGTATTAGCATAGATGCTGTGTTATTAGCGTGAGACGGATATCTAGCGTGTTGTCACGCTTCAGTTTGACAGCTCTTCATTTGCTTTCTTCTGTTAAAGACGTTCAGAAGTTTACAGATTGATATCTTCTGCATGTTGCAATCTTTATGTGTGTGTGTTTGTGTGTGTGTGTGTGTGTTTGTGTGTGTGTTTGTGTGTGTTTGTGTGTGTGTGTGTGTATATGTGTATACAAAATTGCAACATGCAGAAAATATTAAAACGCTGAATGTTTTGAACAGTTTAAGAACTTTTAAAATAAATTTTGTTACTTATTGGAAACGTTCTTAAACCTAAAATTGCTGGGCAAAGTATCAGACACACAGATTTCAGGCCAGGTGTTCATCACTGTTCTCTGTAAGGAAATTAGGTTTCTTTGTAAATCCTGTTTTTCCTAAAATAATTTTTTATGAATAGCATGCTTTCATTTTCTAGTTCAATCAATGCAATAGTAGGAAAAGACTGATTCTGATAACCATATAGAGTTTTTGTTTTCAGGGCAGGCGTGTGTTTTATATTTGAGAATAAAATTACTGCTCACATGACTAGAAACTCAAAAACACTGTTTCTGAGTGTTAATGAAAAACTCAGTAATCGTGTAACGGTCCATTTCAGTGTCTCTAATTGGCTGATCTCAGGAAAAACGAGAGGACTGATTTTCTCTGTTTGTTTTTCCTGTCTCTCATCGGCAATCTTCCACCTCTAAATGGTCGACTACTTTTTGCCTTTCTTAATATTTCTCCTCCTCCACTGACACCTGACAGCAATAAACTGCATTTTTGTTTTTCTTTTCAGGAGTAACATCCTTGTTTTTTCAGCCACCTCGAGAGACCCACCTCACCTCTCGTCCATCTGCCTGTCCCTCCACACTCACACTCTGATAACAGCTAACATGCCGTTCGTACACAGGCTGAGGTGACCTCTGCTTTGGCAGGTCTTTGAAAGTAAATCCACGTCCCAGTCATGGAAACAGCCCCAGTTCTCTGTAGGATGGCTGCTGGTTCCCTGTGGCAGAACAGTTTTTACCCCCTTCCTTTCCTGCCCCGCTTACATCATCCTGTCTGTCTGTCTGTCTGTCAGTATATCTGCCAGTCTGTTTGTCTGTCCTCACATCCACCTTATTTTGCAATGCAAAAGTGAGAGTTTATTGAAATGTGTGAGATTTCCGATTCATTAGATGAACTATACCCAGCTAACAGGGAATGTTCTCAGAACGTTCTCTAAAAGAACTCTCAAAGTTCTTTCAAAGTTATCAAAAACATTCTTTATATATTCTATATTTTTATATATAAAACATTATAAACATTATTTTTAAATAGTGGAATGTTTTAAAACATTATAGAATTAAAAATGTTTGAATAACGTTCTTATAGATAATCAACAATTTTAATACCATGTCTAAAAATCTGGACATTTTGAACATTCCTAGAACTTTCAAAACAACATTAACATTTTTGTTAATTAATGAAAATGTTAGGGAAACGTTCTTACAACCTAAAATTGTTAGCTGGGATGACTTTGAAAGTCTAACATGTTCAGGTGCAAAATATCAGTGCATTCTCCTCAAAAAATAAGGTGGATAAAGTGCTTAAATCTTCTTATATTGTCATCTGTGCACTACAATATTCCACAGAGGTTTGTCAAATGTCAGCCTGCTGTTATCTTTCTGAACAAACACAATATATGGTGGATTATAAGGTTTAGCATCTTAGAGAGTCCCGAAAGACTGATGCCCAAACAATAGAAAAAGCAAAACTACAGTCCCTGCTGAGACACAGCACATACATCTGTAGACATGCAGCTCACTCAAGTTCCCTCAACTTTCCAACTTCCTGTCACACTCACTGAACAAGTTTACTTAGTTGACGCTCTTCAAAATGAGTGTTCTCACATCTTGATGGATTTTTAATGGTTTTTTAATCATCATTTGTTGTTGTTTAAGCAGTGGGCTGCAGTTTAACTCGCTGTGTCTGGTCTTCAGGTTATCAGGAGAGAAGAGGAACGGTGAGAAGATGAAGATGACGATGAGAAACATCAGCGCTGATGTTCTGGAGCTTCTGCTGGAGTTTGTCTACACGGGTTCGCTCATTATCGACTCTGCCAACGCCAAAACTTTACTGGAGGCAGCCAACAAGTTTCAGTTCAGCACTTTCTGCAAAGTCTGTGTGTCTTTTCTCGGTGAGTTTAATGTTTTCCTGACACATTGAGGGCTACATAATGTTGTTTAAATTTGATTTGTTAATATTTACAATAAAATTAAGGTGTTTGTTCAACAGAATACAGTATTAGTTTTGTATTTGGCATGAAGAATTTGAATTAAATTTCTCTGGTATTAATGTTGACTACTAAAGTTTTGGTATCGCATCAGTCCTGCTGTAGCTTTGAGCAGTTTACAGAAACTTCATGATGAACCCGAGAGGATGTTCATTTTTCATTCTGTCCGTATCTCACACTTTCCTTTAGATTCACTTTCTCCTCTCAGAGCCCAAAGCTTGTGTTATGTTGACTGACAGATGTGCGCACACACACACACACACACACACACACACACACACACACACACACACACTGAAGTGAATCAGAAATGCTATCCTTCATTACAGCAGTCATAGTCACTGGTTGTACATGAATCTTCTGAGTGTCGACACAGAGAAATTTCGACTTTATTACTAGCTACTTCTTAATACTTACATTTCAGACGGTATATTGCAGAGTCAGTTCATACATATTTTAGCATGTGGATGCTGTCAGGTTGTGCACATTCAGAAGTGAATTGAGAGTGACTTTTATATTCCAATTCAATTCCTGAATTTGAGTTTGAGACAGCAGAAATATGCGTTGAATTTAAAAGTTGGAATAACATTTTAAGAAGTTTATCCAACTGCTCTGTAGTTTTTAATAATGCTTGTTGGTTTTCATTAACATAATCTATTTCCTAAAACATTAGATATGAATTATGCATGTTAACAGTGCTGCATATAGAAATGTGTTCATGATTAATATATGATTGATATATTCATTATGAGTTTTATATTATTTCATTCTGTGTTAAACTAGTTTTCATTTGTGAGGTAATTTAAGGGTTTAGATTTGTTAAGAGATTTTGTTGTCACTCCTGCATGAACTGGATTAAGTGTGTGGAAGAGGATTGGCTGCTGTATCTAATGTGAACACCCATATTAGTTTGATAGAAAAGCAAATCTTTAATTTCTATAATTGACAGCACAAACTTAGAAACGAGTGTAATTTAAACATTTTATTTGTGTCACTCATGAATTACACTGTTTTAAATTTGGTGCTGATAAGGCGGCTGGCAGTAACGTTAGTAATACGTTTGTCTTTGGAATGTCTGTGTTGGCAGCTTGACACCTGGTGTTTTTTATTTCTCGACTGTTCCACTAACTCCTGGGATCTGGATCTTATTAATCTATCAGCACCTCCGTGGCTATGAAGTGACACTTTCTTCATCAGCAATTCAGTGGAAACTTCTGCCTCAAAAGACAAAAGTTCCAAATGAAAAATCTAGACTTTCGGTCTATGATGATTCTTGTTAGCATGACCATCTCAGATAAATGACGTTTATATAGATAAATAGATGTTTTGTTGACCTTTTGTGTGGTACATTTACATTTATTCATTTGGCTGATGCTTTTATCCAAAGCGACTTACAGGGAATTCAATGTATGCATATATATATATATTTTTTAATCAGTACTTGCATTCCCTCGGATCGAACCCACAACCTTTGCGCTGCTAACGCAATGCTCTACCAGTTGAGCTACAGGAGGGCTCAACATGGTAGAAAAGGTCTTAGTCTTTCTTCACTAATCAGAGAATCTTGTGTTCTGTGTTCAATCGATGTCTCAGCTCTGTTTCCTAATAGCTGCTTCAGATATTACGCTACTTTTCCTCAGCAAAACACTCAGATAAATGTAATCTTCCAAACATTTGTAGGGTTAGTTTCACAGGTTGTGTTTCTGTCTCATAGAGAAGCAGTTAACAGCCGCTAACTGTCTGGGCGTTCTGGCCATGGCTGAGGCGATGCAGTGCACAGAGCTCCACAACATGGCCAAAGCTTTTGCTCTTCAGAACTTCCCCGAGGTGGCCAGTCAAGAGGAGATCCTGAACATTTCCAAAGAAGACCTGGTCAGCTACATGTCCAACGACAGTCTGAACACTAAAGCTGAGGAGCTGGTCTATGAGACGGTCATCAAATGGATTAAAAGGGATCCCAGCAGCAGAGTCCAGGTAAGACACCAGAGCCAT